>JAOPJK010000150.1:18496358-18506906 GCA_027123565.1 Phycis chesteri
AAAAGGTAAAGGGGCCTTTAGCAGACGCTTTTGTCCAAAGCGATTTACGATCAGTACATTTGTGGGGTTTGACATGTGGACAGTTGGAGGAGGGGGATCAGGGATCGAACCGCCGACCCTACGGTTAGTGGACGTATATAATTATTTTCTTTTTTTAGACTAAAATATTATATATACTACTATATATATACAACTACTTCATCCAGATGAGAAATCACACTAATCACCAATGCTGAATATTTTGATATTAAAATAGTTTGATATCGGAATATTTGTCTGGAAGGTGGCACCTTAATGTTGTTAAATCCCCACAGCCACATCGAAGAACAAGAGTTGCTGGTAAAAGGGCTTAATTTCCAGTTACCTCCGGTTGGACAAACATCTCTTTACATTTTGTAGGGAATTAGAAATCCCGATAACTACATATTTCACGTCTCTCTTCACACTACACTTTAACTATCCCATTCAAATGAAACAAATAAAGATTAGACATAACCCTGCCCGGTTTAGGGTATTGTGTTGTGGATGGTTGATGCAGTGGTTTTATAGTGAAAGTTGAACTCTACTGACATTCCTCTCAAAGTAGTGAAATGGAAACTATAACCTGACCTGCCAAACGTGTAGGCTACTATCCAAATGTAGTTATATCCATACGGCACGAATTGGTTGAATGTTGTTGTTGTTGTTTTTTGCCATTTGGATATTTTCTAACTTACTTTATAATAAATCACCCGTTTCTAATATCTCAGAAGGCTAAAACGAAGTCGGCTCTAGAATCCTAGTCGACGAGTTTCGTATTCAAAGTCCCTGGCCGCGTTCATGCTTTTGTGACGCTGCCTTCAACTATCTAGTCACGCAGACGAGATGAGCAAGGCTGAGGACGCCGAGACTCCTAAAGGCGTAAACCCCAGACAGACCATCTGGCACTCCATAGTAAAACAATAAGCTCCACCCCTTTGCTTACATTCTCCAATGTGCCATAGCAACCAGAGCCGAGCCCCCTGTTCCCGCGCAATGTTTCCATCCTTATATGGGCAGTAGAGTTGAGACGCACTGAAACGTCAGTCCTTTATGTAAATCGGGTTGATTGAAGAAAAAGAAAACCCGAGCTCTACTCTGAAATGGAGGCGTGGATGGGACGCATGCGCACTATGTCCACAACTATCCAGTCCCGTCCACAAACGAGACATCAACAAGAAAGCGGGTTTCTGATACGGGTTGATTTTCATAATAGTTACATTGTAACGACGCCTTATCAAAAATATCACTTCTTATTAACTTCAGGCATTTGCAACAAGGTGAGTAATGTTAAACGGCTTATTTTCCTAGTAAATGTTTAAACCTTGGCGGAATTTGAGAGTATTCTGTTTACATTTAGGTTGTTATTCAAAACAAGCTTCTAGTTGCCTGTGAACAATCGCTAATTTTGAGCAAAGCAAATATGACCTAGAATATGCACGAGGTACAGCCATTTCTATACTTTTTGTGTTTCGTCGGTGTAATGGGCATACATAACATCGGTTTCCAATAGTAAAGAGAAGGAAATTAAATCGTCTGTAGTGCATGTAGTCCACGGAAGCAAGAATGGCCATTTGTTGTCGTACGCTCAACAAAGTGCACAAGGCAACGTGTTCATGTATTGCACTTATCTTTTCATGTAAACTGTTGCGATCTGAAGTATATTATTCTGGTCCGCCTTTATGTAGGCTTTACTTCGTCGATCTAGGTTACTCAACCCTCACTAGACAATTAGAGGCTAACTTGTATCTCTCACGCCCACCAGTGCAGGATATGCGCTTCAGTACGCGGTCTCCTGCACCGACAACTAAATATTAAGATAGCCAATTTCTGACCCATTTAATTTAAACGTAGTTTCCCGAGCATGCAAGTTATTATTCATGCATTTAACATCTGGACAATTACTGTTTAAAACTTGGTGCGCACCTAGTTGTAGGTTGACTGTTGCAGTGACGCGGTTCTTGAATAACAAAGAGTAAATATCAAATTACACGACGATAGGTTGGCTTTTTCTCTTAACATCAGTCGTTATATATTATTGTTGGAGAAATGTATGGTTTATTTTAAGACGATATAACTGCAGAGTTCGGCTTGTCGAAGAAATAGTCGTGCACGTCGACTACAGCACGGTTATCATAAAATGGGTGCGCAAGAAGCAGCTCGTGTGGCATGCCATGCTTCCTCGCTGAAGTGGGCGGTGAAATTATGGATTCACACTTTTCTCTCGACATAAAGCGTGTATTTCCTCAACTACAGTGTTGATTATTTTATATTAATAGATAACACGCCTTACTTTGATTGCTTTTAAGACAAATTGCACGGTTAACTTTGATTAAATGGGGGTTTAAAAAATCGCATCGCATCACTTTCCACATTGCCGTTGCCTTTGAAGTGTGTTGCCATGTTGACTGACGTCACGTACTGTATTCCACCGCTGTGCACCGCACTGTCAGGAGACCAACAGGACCACCGATGGCAGGAGATAGTCTGGGGGGCGCGGCTCGCAGTTTTGCCGCAGTTCGGGTCTACATGAGTACATGTGCTCTAGTAGATTTCCTTTTGCCTAGCAACACGTCGAAATGCGTCCGCATTTGCCAGTGCGCCCACGCAACTCACCCCGACGTGCAGTCTATTGAATATAGGCTAAACGTTTCTCTTATGTATTATTCAAACACGAATTGTTGACATAGGCTACGCACGCATCTCAGTGGTGCACATTATCCCGGTTTTCTGCTTATGTTTTTAATTCGGCTACAACAATCGCTAGTAGACCTGCCTGATGCTCAGTCTGACTATTGACCTACTTACCTCATTTGGGTCATAATATCAGGGTTCATATCCGATCAATTAGCCGTTAATAATTCCACTACCTTTCATGTATCCCGCACTTTTAGTCATACTCGCATTCAGAAAACGCCATTGTTTAAGCGTATTTTAAATGGGCATCATTGCTGTTTGTTTGTGGGCAGATGTTTGGCTTCCACAAGCCGAAAATGTACAGAAGTTTGGACGGCTGTTGCATCTGCCGCGCCAAGTCGTCCAGCTCGCGCTTCACCGACAGCAAGCGCTACGAGAAAGACTTCACGAGCTGCTTTGGGTGAGAAACAGGAAGCAACAAATGACGTGAGGATGAAATAAACACAACGCACGGATTCATCTGTACTAACTACCCCTCTCTCCCTAAAGGCTGTGTGAAAGTAGAACTGGAGATATTTGTAATGCCTGCGTGCTTCTGGTGAAACGGTGGAAAAAGCTGCCGGTTGGTTCAAAGAAGAACTGGAATCATGTAAGACATTTATTTTAAGAACATTAAACATTCCTAAACACGATATAGCGTATGCCACATATGATATGTCAGGTGAGGTGATATGACCTAGACTGTATTTTTGGTCTATTAATATTGTTTATATAGATATTTATTTATTTATTTTTGAATACATATACTGTGAAAACGTGCTCCTCTCTGCAGGTGGTTGATGCCAGAGGAGGCCCCAGCCTCAAAATATCCTCTAGGCCCAAGAAGATCAAATCCATATTGAAGAAGGCCCGGCCCAGCCAGATCAGCAGGCTGCAGAAGGAACTGAAAAGAAACAGTAAGCGCTAATGTTTGTTTTATTTATCATTATTATTATTAATAATAATAATAATAATAATAATAATAATAATAATAATAATAATATTATAAATATTATGTTTTGTGTCAATGTAGAATTTAATGCTTATTGATAATACATGAATTATATGATAATATACATTAATGCCAATTTAAATAACATGACAACACTTTTCTTGTTTTCATGGGAAACGTATTAATTTCAGTATTACTCATAATTTTTATTATGATACAGATTCTGACGCCCACAGCACCACCTCTAGTGCCTCCCCAGCCCAGTCTCCCAGCTACAGCAACCTGTCTGATGAGGGCTCCGACACGGACATCAGCCCCGGGTCGAGCCAATCCCCGGTCTTCTCCTTTCTGGACCTGACCTACTGGAAGAGGTTGGTGGCCAGGACGTGTGTGTGTGTGTGTGTGTATGGCTCCATGTTTTGTTCTAGGAACTATTAACGCTAAAGGTCCAAGTACATTATTTGACACCAAATGTGTTTAACTTTTCTTTCATTTCTATCTGCACTACATTGAACATTGAAAAATACTTGGTATTGTGGCTAGCAATTCTCTGTCTGACTAAATACAATCAAATATAACCAAGAAGCTACCATCCTTTTTACATTGACCGTGATTGATCGTTGCAGATTTTATTCCCACATAAAAATGTGGGACTTTAAAAACATGGATTTATGACTGAATGCACACCCACCAAATCCCTCTCATCTGCCTCAGCTACCATTTGCTGCTCTATTTTACACTTGGATGGAAAAGTTTGTGAAATTCGATAACAATTTAATTATTTAACTGGATATTTTGGTGAAAGGACGGCATAAGCTTGTTTACCATCTTTCTTTTTTACCAGCGCAAATCGTATTGGAAGATGCTGCATATTTGAGACGCAGCTGATGTAAATAGTTTTGACCAGACAAATTTGTCTGCATGTTTCCCCTGCTTTTTCGCATTGTTTATTCACTAGGTGTCTAATCTAAAAGTACCTTTATGCACATAATGCCATTTCTGCTGGTGATAACACAACAACAGGGTATAATAATAACATGTTGTGGCTCTTCTTTTGCAGACAAAAGGTATGCTGTGGAATTATCTACAAGGGCCGTTTTGGGGAGGTGCTGATCGACCCCCACCTCTTCAAACCCTGCTGCCGCAAGCAGCAGAGGCCCCCGGCCCCTGCTCCTCAGGAGCAGGAAGGAGAGGAAGGATACATGGAGGACGAGGAAGACGAGGAGGAAGAGGTGGATGTGGAGGAGGCACCGGTGAGCGAGGTGACAGCAAAGGGATCCTCCCTGAAGGAGATGGTAGTAGTGACAAAGGAGGAGGAGGAGTTGGTGAAGGGAGAGTTGGAGGAGGAGGTGGTGAAGGAGGATGAGCTGAGGAGCTGTGAGGTGAACGCCGGCACCATGCAGCTTCTCCTTGCTGCCATTTAACCTTCCCCCTCTCCATTAGGAAAGGGGGAAGGTGGAGGGAGGAAGACTTGGGTGCTTTTTTTGTTCAGCACTTACAGAGGAGAAGTCACCTCAGTTGGCCTTCAGTCGTGAGGCAGCTGCAAACACTCGGTTTTCTCAGTAATGTTTTTACCATTTGTTTGTCAATTCCATGTTGTTGATATGTAAATTATTGACTTTTTCATTTTCTCAACCATTGGTCTGTTCTTTGTATTAGATATTCTTCCTGTCTTGGTCGAGCATCATCATCCTGGTGCTACTTCCGACAAATGCTGAAACTTTGCTGGTACAATGGAAGTGTTTAAAATGCTATAAATCCATGCTTTAGGAAAACAGAGTTGGGGATACCTTAGGGGTAAAACAATTGCAAACAAATTGAATCTAAAATGGTTCTGTTGCAGATGTATGATGCTCCTGTCATCAGGTGTCTCATTTCATCTGTTTAATCCCTATTGTTCAATGGGAAACTTTCCATTTACAGAGGGCATGCCTGTAAATAAGCCTTTTTAGTTAGTATCTAACACACATTCACATCCATTTGTTGTGATTGGAGACTGGTAGACTTGAGTAGTCTGTTTGTATGTGGATCCCATTCAAATAAGGCCTGTTCACGGTGCCAACAGCAAACACACCAGCCTTGATGTCGCACTACAGACACTGAGTGTGTGTGTTGAGACCATAAACAGCCCAGAGGGAACGTATTGTCACTGGTGGCCTCTGCAACCCACAGTGCATTTTGCATGAGCAGTGGTCAGCCCTCTCTTCCTATAGACCCAGCTGAACCAATGCATGAGGATTCTGTCCAATTGCATGGCCTTAGAAGATGTACATTTTGTATTACTATATATAAAAAAAATAACATGGGATCCTTTTTAAAGGTTGAAATTATTTTTATATGTAAACAATAATTTTGAAAAAAGCCCCCCAAAAAACTTGTTTGTACCCTAAATTACAACCCAATTCACTCAAACAACCGCAAAACACACAATTTCTTTTCTTATTCAGCAATACCAGTATCAGTTTACATCATTCCTGGAACATAAACGGAGAGAAGACTTTATACAACTTGATATGCTATGCTATTGCCTCTTATACCAGAAAGGTGTTGTGATGATAAATATACTGTATATATCTCTCAAATCAAAGCCAAAGCACATTTAAATTCACCCAATGTCAAATCAATGCAGGATGTAATGGATACTTTGTGCTTGTCCAGGTTATTTTCTTGTGTATATAACGGTAACACTTTTAACACTATGGCTGAATTCCACCCATGTGTTGAGAATAGAGGGTCACATTGTGTACATATGACATGGGGAGGGGGATGAATATTTTCTGTTATTTATTTATTTATATTTATTCATATAACAGCATCCCCAGGTAGAAGTGTAATTCATAAACTCATTCTTTAACCTTTTTTTGTATCTGCAAGTGATTGAGTATAATTCTCAAGCAGGCAGTATTTCATTAATACCTTGAATTACTCTAGTTCTCAATATGTGTGAAATGTTGGTCATGTATTTATTATCTTGACGGTTGAGCTTTGTGCAACCTAAATTATTCTGTGATCCTTCTTGTGACTGTATGATGTAGATACAGATTCCAACCCAGCTGTGCTCTACTCTTTCAGCCTAATAATAACTTAATTGAATGATTTTAATGGTAGAATAGATGTATTCTTTGAGATATTAGCGCTACTTGCATGTATTGCAGCTATGCATTTACTTAGCCTACAGGTTAGACAAAGCATTTTTGTATTTTTTATACATCATGTACTTTTTTTACTTATTCCTTAATAAAGGAATTTGGTGAGTTTAAATATTGTCTTAATTTAATGAGAAATACTAAGTTTCTAAATGTAATCTAATCTGCCATATATTACATACAGCACATCAATAGGCAATATCAATACGTTTTCATGGCCGCACTAGACTAACAACATACAGCAAGAAATAACATATAGCAGATGTATTGAATTAGATCACAAAACGGTCAATTATAATTGTAAAACTAAGGAACGTAGGCTGAATGTATGCTCCTGCATTGGTCCTTCATGGGATTGGACCAATTAATTAAATAGAAGCCAAGGTACGATGAAACTACCATTAAAGGAAAACTTCTGTATTTTTCAACCTGAACCCTATTTCCTATAATGTTGGGTTGAAGTGACTAATGCAGACCATTTCTGAAATTGGTCTAGTATTGAGGGAGATGGCTGCAGCAGTAATCAGTGAAAATGGGCTGCAATGTTATCCATTGGGGCAATTATGCCTTTCAATTTACATCCTGACAGGCTCACATTATATTCAATCATTATGGAAATGATCCCTACAAAGAAATATAACTTGTATCCTTTGCTTGGTCCAGTCCAGTCAGTTTGTTATTGTGTCCAACCAGGTCTCGCTCAGTGAGAGGTCTCTCTCTGAAATCTTGTAGCGTTTTTGCAGAATATGTCCCTATCATAAATACTATCTCACAAACACTAAGCTATGCTTTCTGTAGTCTAAAACAACAAATTCTCCCCCTCCAGCTCTCACTCAGGTTTCCTTTGTTCTCTTCCTGCAACAACGCAAGACGTCAGACACCAAGTCATCAAACAAGATTTGGTTGGACACAATAGAAAACTAATCAAGCAAAAGATCAAGAAACATGTTTTATTTCTCTGTAGGGATCATTTCCACAAAGTTAGAATATAATTACCCTTAGACTCCAAATTATCAGGAAATGGCTCCCAGGTTGAAAAATCCTGAAGTTTTCCTTTAAAGATAAGGAAGGCAAGGAAGGTTTTGGGAAAACTAGCCAGAGTAAACTAGATTTTGAAAGTATCAAATCGAAAAAATCCCAGCCCTCCCTCCTGGCCTCCCTTTAAAACATCCCCAAAGTGAATCCCCACGTGACTACCTCACTAGGTTTAGCATATGTCTGCCTAACCTTGTGGAAGACTCCCAGTCATGCAAGTTCAAATGGAAGACACAGTGCACTCCATTTGAACTGGGAAATCAGAATTTCAGGGTTCCCAGTCGGAAATTTCAACTGGAACACCCCCTACTCAGAGTCGGAAGAACCTCACAACCATACAAGATCAAAGATGGCTGCTCTGCTCATCAACAGCAGTGAAAGCTGCCATACTGTTTATAATGTACTGTTTATTAGCACGTCTATTAATTGTGTCTCATTAAATCAGTCAAACATTTAGTACTATCCAACTTGGGTAGTAGGGGCGGCAGTTGCTGGGTTGGCAGCTCAATCCCCACCTCCAACTGTCCACATGTCGAACCCCACCAATGTACTGATTGTAAGTCGCTTTGGACAAAAGCATCTGCTAAATGTCCTAAAATGGATTGGTGGACAACGGCTAACCTGGCTAGAAGTGGCATTGCAATGGCATATAACGCATTGGAAAACTATTATCAGAAGTCAGAAAGGCAATAAACGTCTTTCTGACTGATGATATTAGTTTTCCAACATGTTATACATAGTCAACTCGGGTAGGTGTGGTGTCATTCCCACCTCTGACATGGTAATAGGAACGCAAAATTGTAGAACCTGAGCTTTAAAGAGACAGTTTTTTTGCTTCAAATGTAATATATCTTATATGATCTCCAACATAGTAATCTATGTCATTTTATACCTTGTACTAAAATTAGACCATCATTTAGAGAAAACTGGAGAAAAATCCTATGTTTTTGCCAGTCTCCCCAAAGCAATGTTCCACTGTGCTTCAAACGCAGGTAAGTCTTTTCATGATGCCTTTAAGTAAAGGCTACATTGAAATTCTGCCATAACGGTGTTGGACTCAGACCGATGAGTGAAGGTGAAAGATTGTGGTGAAGTTAGTTTTAAATTGGATATTCAACATATATTTGAAGCATTCACTACAAATCCAGCAGTTTTTTACTCAGTTTTACCCAGTGTTGTTTCACGTTTCAAGTAGTTTATTATCAAATGTGCAGCATCACTTGCAGTCATACTGTACAATAATCTAAGGATTAAACTAAGGAAAATCAAAAAAACTAAAAACAAATACAATAAAGTACAATAAAATAAGGGCATCATGGAATAAAGTAAAGCAGCAATGAAAAATGAAATAAAAGCAGCATTGGAGAATGATATCAAGTGCATGGCATCTAAGTATTCTACATAAAGTGTCGAAATTATACAGTCGGACTTGTTCCATTATTATATTGTGTCGAAGTGTCAAATTATACATGAGTGACAATGGGTTTGAGTGATAGTTCAGTTCAGCGGTTCAGAAGCCTGATGGTTGGTAGAAACTGTCCTTCAGTCGTGAAGTGTGTGATTGGCCACTCCTGTATCGTCTTCCAGACAGTGGCAGAACAGTGAGTGTGCTGGGTGGCTGGGGTCCCTGGTGATTTTATGTGCCTTCCTGTGATGGAAAATGAACCCACAGGCCTCTTCTAACACTCAATCTCTTTGAGCACATATACCACATGAAAGTTATCTGATTTATGTACCTGTTTTTCTCTATGCGTGAACACCTGGGTGCAGCCAAAGTGGTGAGCCTCTCTCTTGACTGATACTCCCCAATTCCATTAAGAACGTGAAAATGCCACTAGTGACGGTTACCAGCGACACAGGCCTCGACCCCGTGCCCTGGTCTGGTTGGGCCACGGAAGATCTAAGGCCTCGGGAATGAGCAGAGACTCTGTGTTCGTCTGGTAAAATGGGATGGGGCAGAAAGTGGTGTCTATCCCTATCTTAAGTGGTATTTCAGTATCTCTTCAGGGTCAAGCTGAGATCTTCAGGGACCCACCATGTACCCTCAGAGTTGTTTACCTTACCATATAAAAGGTGCCTGCCAACAATACTTGCCGCATACTTCTGAGAAAGCTGTATCAAATGTATTGCTCTCTGATGAACTGTGCCATTTTAGCTGTCGACAACTAAATATTAAAACTTTGACTCTTTAACCTAACACTTTGGTTGATTTCATTCAGCGCTCATTGTCGTCTCCGTGCCCCATCCCACCCCCTTCTGCTGGGTTTCATTTTTACCACAACATTCCTCAGGCAATGGGGAGGTAGATGTTGTCTAGGGTGGGCAGCATCCTAGACAACTGGGCTGGCCTGGGCGGTTGGCAGTAAAGGACAGTTAGCTTTCTATCTATCTCTGGCCGCCTGAATAAATAACTCAATAAATTAATGATTGAATGACACAAAATAATTCTTATTTACATTACATTCATGCTGACTTGCTCACATTATGAAAATTATGATTATTTTGTTTTTTTACTTAATTGGCCTCATGTAGCACATCTATTTTGATTGCTAATGTGTACTGTTTTTTAAATGGCTCCCATGTGACCCAGTGATGCTAAATCAACACCAGATATTATTTCTACACTGGACAAGAATATGAATATAACAAGAATATATATGAATATTTCAAAGAAAATGTATATTTTTTCTATAGCTCCCAACTCAGTGACTCTTAATCACT
>JAOPJK010003358.1:0-11233 GCA_027123565.1 Phycis chesteri
GGTGTTATTCCGCCATACATTATAGTTATCCTTTTTATCCGCTTAGAAAATTGGCATGTTTCATTTTGTGTAACCATGTGTAACCGTATCACAGTGGCAGTGATACTCCAGTGGGATCTCCTACACACTCACACACACACACACACACAGGCAAGGAGGAGACAGCTTGTTTGACTCACAGGACGACGACATATTTACAAATGACAACTTAATGCATTTCTTATTGATGACTATTTAAACACTCAGTATAACACTCAGTATAACATGGATCAGAGGAACACCTACAGTATGTGCGGATGCTGTTCATCGACTACAGTTCTGCTTTTAACACCATAGTGCCGTCCAGATTGGCCACAAAGCTCAGAGGCCTGCACATCAGTTCCACTTTGTGCAGCTGGATCCTGAACTTCTTGACAAGCAGGCCACAGGCTATAAGGATGGGCAATGCCACCTCCTCCACACTAACACTCAGCACTGGTGCCCCCCAGGGATGTGTCCCCTTGCTGTACTCCCTGTTTACCCATGACTGCATGACCACACACAGCTCCAACACCGTCATTAAGTTTGCTGACGACACCACCATCATCGGCTCCATCACTGATGGTGACGAGTCGACCTACAGAGCAGAGGTGAGAGCCCTGACATCGTGAACAACAACAAGAATGTCACTGCTGGTAATGATGTACGTTGTTTTCTAGTATGTGACAATAAACTTGAAACTTGAAACCTCAATAACCATTGACATACAACTGATAGACAATGAAATAGCTTGTCGACAAATGTTCATGATTACAAAAGCTATACATGTGCTATACAATCTATTCAAAATGTTAAAGACACCACTGATGAAAGAATATTATCTGATCTGAAATCAAGATCTAAACTGTAGGAATGTGAATATAGATACATACAAATAAAACACCAAATCATTAATCATCAATAATACATTTCTAAAAAAAAAGTTGCAAAAATGCAATTCCTATACAAAAACACACCAAAAGCAGTTTCATAAACACCATCCATGCCTTGTGAAATATTCATGGCCAATGTATTTATTCTTTTTTCTCCCCCCATGGTGGTGCACCAGGTCCCAGAGTGTACTGTAGCTCACCAGCTTCCTCTTCTGCACAGCCCTAGACTTCTGGAATACTGTGCCACAAATGAAGAACAGTGCACAACCTCCAATACAGCAGCGTGTTCCTATTAATTAATAGCACATTTAAAAGGTTCAGATTAAGGGAAAGGGAAAAACTAAATAAATCAGATCTTGCTGTCCAAAGTATGTGCTTTTTTGGCGATAATCAGCACTTCTTTACTTGATAAGATTAATCTGTCTTTATTAACAGACTATGCACCACAGTACTTTAAAACAGCTGTAATCAAACCTTCTCAAAAAGCATACGCTTGTTCCAGAGGTTCTAGCAAACTATAGACCTATATCTAACCTGCCCTTTCTCTCAAATATCCTTGAGAAAGCAGTCGCCAATCAGTTGTGTGACTTTCTTCAGAATAATAACCTATTTGAGGTCTTTCAGTCAGGATTTTGAGCTAGATTTAGATTTAGATCATAGACATTGTAGTGGTCAAAGTTACAAGTGACCTTCTAATTGCTGCAGACGAAGGACTTTCCTCTGTTCTTGTTTTGTTAGATCTCAGTGCTGCATTCGACACCATTGACCATCAGATCTTATTACAGAGGCTGGAACATTTACTTGATATTAAAGGAACCGCACTGAGCTGGTTTGAGTCTTATCGATCAGATAGATTTCAGTTTGTACATGTTAATGATGAATCCTCCTTGCATGCCAAAGTTACTCTTAGAGTTCAAAAAGGTTCTGTGTTTGGACAGATTTTATTCACCTTATACAGTATATGCTTCCTTCAGATATTATTAGGAAATATGCCATACATTTTCATTGTTTTGCTGATGACACCCAATGATATCTATATGGTCAGAAAGCTGAAGTTATTGTGCTTGGACCTGAACACCTCTGACGCACATTAACTACAGATATAGTCTCTCTGGATGCCATTGCCTTGGCCTCCAGCACCACCGTAAGGAATCTGTGTCATCTTTGATCAGGATATGTCCTTCAGCTCCTATATGAATCACATTTCCAGGACTATCTTCTTTCACCTACGTAACATTGAAAAAATCCGGCACATTCTGTCTCAAAAGGATGCTATTATCAGGCTGTTCCAATAAGTCTCTAAAGACTTTACAGCTGATCCAGAATAGTTCTGCTCGTGTTCTAACAGGAACGAGGAAAAGAGATCATATTACTCCCATATTAGCGGCTAGCTAACTAGCTCCCTGTAAAATCCAGACTAGAATTTAAAATCCTTCTCATAACCCACAAAGCTCTTAATGGTCAGTCACCATCACATCTTAAAGAGCTCATAATACAGTACTATCCTACTAGACCGCTGTGCTCCTTGAAAGGAGGGTTACTTGTGGTTCCTAGAATATCTAAAAGCCTATTAGGAGCCAGAGCCTTCAGCTATCACGCCCCTCTAGAACCAGACCGCAGTTTGGGTTCGGATGCCAGACACCCCGTCTACATTCAAGAGTAAACTTAAAGCCTTCCTTTTCGATAAGGCTTACACTTAAGGCTGTTCAAGTAAACACTGAACCACTACTATGTCACTAACTCACCATGGAGTCTTGTGCTCTCTCGCCCATGCAGGTGCCTCTGGAACCATCTGATGCCCCCATGTTCCTGCTCAACTACGACTGCTAGAATATATGATTGTTACTCGTAATATCATTATTGCTATTGCTATTATTATTATGAATGTCATTATTGTTGCTATCATTGTTAATATTATCATATTGTTGAGCTGAATCTCAGAATGGGTATCAAAGAACCACACTTCCCAGAGTGCACCAGCAGCAGCAAACCAGCTACTTCAGTCACTGTCACTGATTTAGAGCACCTGTGAAGACATGGAGGTTCTCAGTCATTCAGAGATGCAAACTTCAGAGAGAAGACAGTTCAAGTTCACTAAGAGGTTCAGTCCAAAGATGCCAAAGGTTGGTGAAATGTTTTATTTACTTTCATGGCGTTTGAAATGCTGCTTAAGATGTTCAAATTTGTGTTGAACTGCTGTGAAGATTAGTTAAAAAGCTTAAGTGGTTAATTCATTTAAAATATTTAAATTGAATGTTTAGATGAATTTAAAATGAATTTAGAATGTTTAATTAAATGTTTAAATTCATTTAAAATTCATAAAAAATGTTTAATTAAAATGTGTGATTAAAATGGTAACTTTTGTTTGTCTGTCTTCAAAGGTTTACAACCTAAAACACTGAGCAGACCAAAAACACTGAGCAGACCAATCAACTGAGAAGCCGAAAGAAAAAAGAAAAGTGATTGAGTCGAAAGTTTGAGTTGTCCTTGTGTCCTTTGGAACTTGAACAAGAGGAGGACTTGACACTAGCAATGGTTAACCTAGCAATTGGAATGCTTGAAACTTGTTCTGGTGACTTGCTTACTGTATTAACAGCAATTAATGTTTCACTTTCTGACAAATATACTTATTGTAAGTCGCTTTGGATAAAAGTGTCTGCTAAATGTAAATGTACATACTACGTGCTTAGGTTTATATTTCACATTAGACAATGATATGTAAAAAACAGTTTAAACTACAAAATATAATTTTGAATTTGTAGGTACAGTGGATGTACTATTTCATTAACTATAAACACTGTCAGTGCAAGTAATATAATATATTAAAATCAATATAATGTATATATATTATTTATTTCAGTGCTGTGTGATTATATTTAATAATGTAATGTAGACATGTCAATAAAAGGAGTTATCAATTATAAAAAATGTGTCTATCCTTCACGTTGCTGTAGAGAGGAGGCTGAAGACCTAAGGCACACCCACTACTGACTATTCATTATGGTATGTTTCCTGGTAAACAGGATAGAGATGTGCTGATGAATGTCATAGACTTGAATGGATACAAAAGGTTCACTTTTTTCGGTGTAATTTCACCTTGCCTTGGAAAATAAACTGCCACTGCTACTTCGAGACAGCTACAGTTATTGATAACCTCTTCATGCTTTGATATTGTCATTAGGCTACATGCAAGGTTTGAACACTTTGAATATATATTTTTCAGTACAATGACAACACCTACGTGGATATGACAGTATATGTATTTACACAATAAACAGTACATACTGCATGCTTAGGTTTATATTTCACATTAGACAATGGTATGTACAAAACTTTAAACTACAAAATATAACTTCGAATTTGTAGGTACAGTGGATGTACTATTTCATTTGCAATAAGCAATGTCAGTGCAAGTCATATGATATATTCATCTATAATATATATATATACAGTACATAATATGTGAAGTGCAATACGTCCACCCCACCGACAGAGTACACTGTTGTCAACATGAACACCCAATGTGACTCTTCATTTCCCTTGTCGTTTCTCGGCTGTCGGCAACACACTGACCGATGAAGTGAATAAGGCCTATTATGCATTCATATTGTATTGGGAGTCAAGTAAGATCTATGGCGTCGTTCAACAATGGGACATATATTAAAATGAACTTTCTTCGATCTTGTTCTACGTACCTTTGAGAATATACAACTTAGGTAAGATGAATGTGTTTCTATTGTGAGTCTATTGTCCATGATGGGGCTGATTTTGAATGCTTATGATATGCTTCAGTAGGCTATAACGGCGGAGTATATCCAGGCGAAAGTACTTTTTTTAGTTTCAACTTGATATGTTATAACTTTGTGTTTTAACTGTTCTGGGGAAAGCAACAGGGCGATTAGTTTCCGGGGCGTGACTTAAGTAAGAATAAACAATTCAAAACTTATATTCATAATTCAATTATTCATTGTAACTTACGGGTCTATAAGTCAACGTATTTTCCCAGTAGGGCTATACAGACCTAACTTTCAAATGTATAGGCTTTTTTATATCTGTACATCTATTTCTTCGACCTGCTTCATGGTAATCCTCATGAAGTGATGCGATCAACAGATGTGAAAGAAGTCGTGATGACGTCATACTTTACCAATGTATTTCCTTTTCATGGACACATTTCTGATTTCAGAAATGCACCTCCGTAATCATCTGTCGCCGTGTAGGATGTACATCAGGAACTGAGGTGAAGACGACACCATGGGCAACCAAGACAACCTCGAGGAGGTGTTCGTTGCAGTCATTCGCCCAAAGAATCAAGTCAGCCTAAGTTCAAAGGAATACAGAGCAAAGTCATATGAGGTAAAATCAATTCAAGAAATTCAAGTGTGGAGTAGCCGTTAGCATTCAAGCCTACTGAAACCTGGCATCAAAGAAATTTAAGGCAATAAAATCATGGAACATATTTGATACAGCACCTGTTTCTCAAAGCGATTGTGTACCAAATCCATATGCAGAAACCATAACATAATACTGCAGTAGCAGTGCAGACGAGCTGGCCGTGGCGTGACCTGACTCGGTGTTGTGTTATGTTGTGTTCCTGTAAAGATCCTATTGATAGAATTACCACTGGAGGGGAAGGAGAAGAAGAGAAAGAAAGTTCTGCTAGCAACAAAGATCCTCGCAGGAGGAGACAGAACCAGATCCATTTTGAACTATGTAGACGAGATGACCAAGCCCATATCCAATAACCAAGGCCACATAGGTGAGTTTCAATCTTGGATCGAGGAGTCCAGTTATTGCAGAACTTCTGGGGGGAGACGACACAGAGCCTGGAAACCAAGACACTGTAATGGGTGGAGTTATGCCTTTTTGTTTCCTGTTTTGTGAAACCAATTTGCTCACGTTGATGTTTGTGTTGAATATCAATATCATCGTTTCAATCCAGGGAAGCGTGTGGTGCACATGAAGAAATTCACCCTCAATGCTGACAATGAAGGCAAAGAGGTCTCCCTCTTTATCGTACCACTCGGTGTCAAAGGTAAGTCGCCCACCCCCCACCCCCCACCCTGCCACACACACTGAGACTCTGATTTCGCAGCCGTCCTGTTATTCCACATGGCTTGGCTCTGACTCCTGCTTGTGTGTGTGTGTGTGTGTGTGTGTGTGTGTGTGTGTGTGTGTGTGTGTGTGTGTGCGCGCACGTGCGCACACGCACAGACAACAGCAAGGCCATCTACACCCCGGGGAGCCCCAGCTTCTACTGCCTCCAGGACATGATGAGGGTCTGCAGTGAGACCAGCACCCACTTCTCCTCAGTCACCTCTAGGATGCTGCTGGCCTTAGACAAGTATGCACCGCCTCCACTCCCATTGGACCAACGCAGAGAGACCCAGTTTACGGGATGGGTTATTAGTCTCAGCCCCAGCCGGTTGGCACCCAACACCCAATTTTTCAAGGCTATTATCAGTGTTTAGTTTAATTATTTTGGATAAAATGTTGTATTATATTATTATATTGTATTATATTTCTTTATCTGAGCTAACCCTGCCTGTCTGGCTGGAATGGTGCAGCATAGCATTAACAGAGTACGGTCACTTTGAGTCACTTATGAGTACGGTCACTTTGACCCAACAACAACTCCAAGAAAGACGACGTCCTTCATCCTCCGCAGACTGAATGCGGAAAAAGAAAATGCAGCTTTTCATTTTCTAAAAAAAAATTTCGAGCTCGATTCCCAACCCCGTGACCTTTGACACCCAGGTGGCTCGCAGAGCAGCACGCCGTACCCCTCGCCATTCCCGCACTGTTCCGGCCGGCGCCGGTGGAGAGGGTGAAGACGACGGTCAGCAACCCGGCGTACGCCAGCGGCCCGGAGCGTGGGCCCAGCGAGGAAGAGGGGCTGCACATGGGCTACACCGCCCTGGAGGTCCGCAGCAAGATGATGTCCCTGGAGAAGGCCGACGTGTGCGTGTTGAACCCGCTGTACGGCTCAGACCTGCAGTACACCAACCGGGTGAGGGGGGGGGGTGATTACTGACCAAGCTGGTCCTGGTCTCCGGGGTTAGACTCACAGCAGACCCAAGAATCATTTGTTAATGCGCCGTTTGTTAATTGTTAAACCGGTTCAACTGGTGTTTATATTCTGCGGTACTTCCTTGTGGATTTTAAACCTACTTTAAAATCTTTAAAACCTGCTGTTCTATTCGCAGGTGGACAAAGTGATCATAAACCCTTACTTTGGACTCGGAGCTCCAGACTACTCCAAAATCCAGATTCCCAAAAGGGAGAAGTGGCAGCATGGACCCAACAACGTTTCAGAAGACAAGTGAGAAATGTCAAGCAGCCCTGCGATCAAGATCAAAAGGCTTTCATCATTCCGAATTATTTTAAATGATTAACTCTTTCCATTGCTTAATTGAGGCTGCTATTTTTCCTGCTCTAAATCAATATGGTGTGGAATCTCATCGCAATCTCTGTTTTTTATTTGTCAAGAAAAGAGACGGCGTGTGTTTAATAGTCTAGCTAATCCTGGCCTCCTGTCTGTGCTGCAGGGAGCGGCAGTGGGTGGACGACTTCCCCCTCCACCGCAGCGCCTGCGAGGGAGACACTGAGCTGCTCTCCAAGCTCCTTGACAGCTTCTCCGTCAAGCAGCTGGACAGCGACCACTGGGCTCCCATCCACTATGCCTGCTGGTCAGTCCTCTGGCTCCACCAGGCTCCACCAGGCTAGGCTAGCGTAGCACCTGCTTGTCAGCCCTCTGGCTCCACCATACACCACAAGGCTAAGTTAGCGTAGCACCTGCTGGTCAGCTCCCTGGCTCCACCAGGCTCCACCAGGCTAGGCTAGCGTAGCACCTGCTGGTCAGCTCCCTGGCTCCACCAGGCACCACCAGGCTAGGCTAGAGTAGCACCTGCTGGTCAGCTCCCTGGCTCCACCAGGCACCACCAGGCTAGGCTAGAGTAGCACCTGCTGGTCAGCCCTCCGGCTCCACCAGACCAGGCGAGGTTAGCGTAGCAAAGCAAGATACCATAGATAACTTGATTTGTATCATGTGTAGTGGGTCACATTGTGCACATGTTTAAATATATGTATGTGTACACACACACACACACACACACACACACACACACACACACACACACACACAGTTGTGGAAAATGTGACGTGTGCGTACGTACACGCACGCAGACATACATACATCTACGCACATATGTATATATGCGACTCTAAAAGTCCTGAACACATGTTGCCTGGTGGAAGATGCTTGGCTAATGCTCCCAGTGTGTCTTCAGGCATGGCAAGGTGGAGGCCACCAGTCTGCTACTGCAGAGGGGGAAGTGCAACCCCAACCTGCTGAACGGACAGCTCAGCTCCCCGCTGCACTTTGCGGCCCGCGGCGGCCACTCCGAGATCGTCAAGCTCCTGCTGCAGCACTCTGAGATCGACCGGGTGAGCAGTGCGGAGGACCAGCCCAGGCTCGGGCGCCCTGGACCATCATGGGCTTTTTCCGCTGGAGATTAAAAAAAAAAAAAAAAAAGGCTTTTTGTGAATCCAGTTGTTTTAGTGTGTTTTTCCTCACGCGCACGTCGGCCGTCCCTTTTTATGTCTCACCCGTGGCGCGTCCTGTGCCTCTTTTGGTTTCCCAGCACATCGAGGACCAGCAGAAACGCTCCCCTCTGCAGGTGTGTGAGGAGAACAAGCAGAACGAGTGGGAGGAGACGGTGAAGTTGCTGCAGCAGGCCAGCGCCAAACCCGTGAGTCCCCCCTCCTGTAACTGCCCCCAAAAAATGGCAGCCGCTGACGCCACATGCCGTTGTGTCAGGTTCACTGAGTCACGGGGGTTGTTATTCATTTAATGTGTACCAACGCGACTGGCAGCATGGCAAGCCTCTTCTTGTGGCCATGATGACCATTTACATCAAGGACCCGAGTCCTTTATGTAATCTTCTCCAGGTAATGGAGTTTTCCAATCAGAATCATGTGTCTCTGAATCGGCATCTGAACGGGTTTTGTGTAATTTAGGTTTATGTAATTTAGGTCGGTTTCTACATGTAGAAAGAATTTGACATGGCAGCTGTACAGGCAATTCAATAAATAAAAAAGTAACCATCAACATAGAATCAAAAATATGCTGTGTACTTTATTGTTTTACATACAATGTGCTGCTGTGCACAAAACAAAGTAATCTGCGCTCTCAAACAGATCCAACCTGCAAACATACAGCCGTGCGCGTGCATTAGAGTGTGGATCGGGCCGGAATTTTCTGTCCGAACCCGACCCCAGCCCGACAGGCATCAAGCTTTTTATGTCTGAACCCGACCCAGTTAAAGTCTATTTTTTTCATACTAATGACACATTTACGTCTGTGTTTATGAAAGCCCGCCTTTACAAACAACTGCAAGGCATTTGTCAACAAACAGATGAGCACAACATGTGCGGGTTAACGCGCGGGTAATTTAAAAATTTCAAATCGCGCAGATGTGACCGAGCCCAACCCAAACCCGAGCATAATTTCTAAATATCTGAACCATATCCATCCTCTAGTGTGCGTGTGTGCGTGTGCGTGTGCGTGTGTGTGCGTGTGCGTGTGTGTGACGCCGCCGCCTCAAAATTGCACCGTGTATTCGCAGTACGAGAAGGTGCGCATCTACCGCATGGACGGCTCCTACCGCTCGGTGGAGCTGAAGCATGGCAACAACACCACGGTGCAGCAGATCATGGAGGGCATGCGTCTGTCGCAGGAGAGCCAGCAGTACTTCACCATCTGGATCTGCTCGGAGAACCTCAGTGAGTGGGGCGGGCCGGGGGGGTTGGTGAGATGACAGTCGATCAGGAGAAGGGTAGCAGTAGATAGGATATGGTGGGGGGGGGGGGTCATGACCCCACTTGTAGAGGAACGTTTGGGACAGGATTCAGGACCTACCATAGATTAGATTATTTACGTTTATCAATAGAGTATTGCCTTTTCCAGTGCATGTACACGGTACTGCCTTTTCCGACAATAATGATCAAATGAAATAGACAAGACATGAATACAAAAATAATTTGGGATTCTAAACCAACAGTCTTGGGACGGTGCCTCCCAGCCAAAATGCACCAGTTTTGATCCCGCGATGTTCCCGCGAGGTTCACAACGCACCTAACTACCCCAAGCCGCTTTGTAATTAATTATATCTGAATTCAATTTCCCTTTGGTTTCAAGGTTAGGACGAATTTTAACTAATCAGAAAGATGGGCATGTTGATGCATTTTGGTTTCTCTTCAAAGGTCAACATACCAAACCAAGCAAGGTTGGTTATCTGGTAACTGTGTGTGTGTGTCTGTGTCTTTGTGTGTGTGTGTGTGTGTGTGCGCTGTGTGCAGACTTGCAACTGAAGCCCTACCACAAACCCCTGCAGCACCTGCGCATCTGGACGGAGATCGTGACGGACCTGACGGTGCTGGACCCCCAGAGGGAGAACCCCCAGTTGTTCCTGCGGAGAGACGTCCGGCTTCCTCTGGAGGTGGAGAAGAAGGTACAGTGACCATTTAGAGGCGTTTCCTGTTCCCCGGTGAACGTACAACTTCAGACAGGAAACCACAGTTTGTACCCTCCTCTTCCTTGTCTAGAAGGCAAGACGTAGAATGTAGGTTTTGTTTTGACTCCCCCTGTTGAATCAATACATTTATGGGGGCTTGTACATCAGAATGCATCATGGGATTTTTTTGTTGACAATACCATTTTGAGAGGAGGTGTAGAACTGTGAAATCCTAAATGAACTTCAATATACTGGAACTTGGCGAATGAAAACATGGTTTGGCCACGTCTCGCAGGAGAATCGCCGTGGCAGTTTCAAACACGACACTGTCTACCCATACCACAAATCATTTCACGACTAACCAATGACCAAAGCATCATTACTCACCAACACCATAACTAGCATTCCAATGCTCCTGTGCTTCCAAAATGCAGGCGGTCATTGCGATGGGATGTCCACGTTATGGTCCACAGGTGTGTGTGTGAGAGCCACATCTCATCCTCCCTTCCAATTGCCTTGGCTTTTTGTCTCAGGTGGAGGACCCGCTGTCCATCCTAATCCTGTTTGACGAGGCCCGCCACTGCCTGCTCAAGGGCCTGTTCCCCTCCCCCGACAGCAAGCTCATCACCCTGGCCAGCCTCCTGCTGCAGATCATCTACGGCAACTACGAGAGCAAGAAACACAAGCAGGGCTTCCTCAAGTAAGAGCACTCACACGTGACCCCCAAGGTCACCGTGGGGTCGTGCATGCCGGGGGGGGGGGGGGGGGGGGGGGGGGGGGGGGGGGGGGGGGGGGGGGGGGGGGGGG
>JAOPJK010003556.1:0-5000 GCA_027123565.1 Phycis chesteri
GCGTTAGTAACGGCGTTATAATGATGGAAGAGTAATCAATTAGATTACTTGTTACTGAAAAAAGTAACGCCGTTACTAACGCCGGTACTTATAACGCCGTTATTCCCATCACTGCAAATCAAAAGGTTTGTGTCAAAATATTTATCATCTGTAAATGATTTGCAAATAATAATGCTTATCACCTAACCCTATCAAATAATGTATAAATGTATACCCTAGTTAACACGAACCCCATTTAATTTAAAATTAAATTTAATTTAAACATTAGCAAATGATTACTAGACCATTAGTTACCTGTTAATTAACCGTTAGTTACCTGTTAGTTAACGCAAATCACTGTGTTAACTAATTTACTAAGATAATTAATGGTCAATTAATGTAGCGTTATTGTAAAGTGCTACCAATGTTTCTACTTTGAATATATTCATTATTTCAGCAGTAGTTTATTTCATGAATTCCCGCCAAGCAACTGAAACATCTGAATGCGTGCAACCATTAAGTGCGCTCCTTGTTCTCCTTATTAAGGACATCATGGGTGACCAAATCATGCCCAGCATTAGGAGATGACAGGCGCGTCGTTAGACCAGGGCATTCGAGGCTATAGCCCCACATCTTTTGGGAATAGCCCCGGATCTCTGTGCCGTCCAATAAAATAAAATAAAATAAAAAACATAATGATGAAAATCGGTGGCGAAGCTAGACCTCTTTTGGTCTAGCTTACCTTAGCCCATCCTATCGTTTCCTCCTCAAACCTACGATATTCAAAATCTCCAGTTTGATCGCTCTGTTGAAAACCAAGTCTATGGACGATGTGCGATGTGTCTGACTATGCAATCAGGGGGGCCCTCTGATTGCAAAGACACATCTGATGCAGACACATCGCTCTTTGCGTCCAGGGGCATCACAATCTGGCGCTTGAACAGTTAAAAACAATTGTAGGCCTATCTACACATCTGAGATTTGCACGTTCTCCATTGTGCAGGGTAACAAATGAGCAGTTGGCAAAGATTAACCAGATGAGTCTGAAGTCCGAATATAAAAACGTTCCACTCACTGTATAGCTGGACCTTCTGGATGTGCACCCGTCCGTCGTGGTGTTGGAGAGCTTCTGATGAGGCTTCAAACTTCACAGAGATGTGGATACTTGTCCAAACCTCTCCACAATCTCCCAGAAGAGGAGAGCAAATCACTCTCTACCTTCCTCTACCCCGTGTGTGTGTGTGTCTGTCTGTGTGTTCGGGCTTCGGGCCATTTGCTCCAAGTCTCACCAACAAACTTTTGTTTTTCTTTTCATGCAGAAAGGGGCCGTCCTTACGGATAAGGAATTCGTTTCCTCGACAAGGAACAGAACACAACCAGAAATGGGGCAATAAATAAACGTACAACACTTAAACTGAATGTAAATGGATGCCATTAATCACACTTCCATCTATTCTTTTTTTTCCCTCCTGGCTTAATTATAGTGATGCCACGCGGTCACATCCAGGCTGGTGCCTGTACCCACTTGTCTGGGGCGCACACTAGGTGTGCTGAGCCCATGATTCTAGTTTTTGTCAGTTGCGTAACACCGGCGTTCTTTTCACTCTGCGCGTCAGTGCCGTTAAGTGCGCCACAAGGGCCACAAGTGCGCGCCCTAGCAACCTTCTGTGAGAATGAGCCTCGCGACTCACTCCCACTTTGGGATGTAGCGTTTAGGACACACTGCGTTTAATATTTTATTTAGTACATTATTAAATAATTTAATAATGTTACAGACTTTCTTTACGGTTTGGGATGTGGAAAGTATCCGTGGGAGAAGACTTGGCACATTTAGTCATCAAAGCACGTTATTACCCACCGGGAGACACCAAACAGGGTCCAACACAGCTCCAACTGCCACAACGCATCATACCCGTTTGAAGTTGATATTTCTTTATTTGGAACGCACAATATGTTACAACTAAATGACACACACTCTCTCTCTCTCTCTCTCTCTCTCTCTCTCTCTCTCTCTCTCTCTCTCTCTCTATCTCTCTCTCTGGCTCTTTCTAGTTTGTGCTTGCCCGATGTGGGAAACCGTTGGCTACCCCCTGATGACTTTCCTCTAGGGACAGCGGGGTGTCCCTGAGGCTCTGGTGCGCCGGATAATGGAATCCGGGCCAAGACATCCTTTTCTGTGTGTCTCGTTGTTGACGGTCCGATTAGCAACTTCCGACGCAAGAATGGAGTTGGAGATGATGGGCGGTGTGAAGCGTTTCTCCAGGGAATACACACACACACACACATTGTGTAGGTGTTTCGGCTCCAGATGACATTTCGACTCATCTCTTTAAATAAAAAGCAGAAATCTGTCAGACGATAGCCAATTGTTCCAAGATTGTCGCTCTCCACAGTCACTCTTTACCTGCTTACGACCGAAGCCTGATCAAACGTGATCGGTCAACAATACTCGGATTACAAACATAAAACCATCCAGATATCGACTGAATCTGATTAGTGCTTACCAATCTACAATATCAAGCCATCCATGACAATCAAAAGTTTCAAGTCAATGTCCCATTTAAAACTGGCCCAATGAACAAACTTCAGAATTAAGAAGTAACTTGACTGACAGAAATATCCCCATCGTATGACACTTACTTGTCAGTCACTATTGCCGTACAGCATTAGAGATGATCACTCCACCAAAACGAGTTATTATCTGAAACGGAGAGCAATCCCACCGTGCAAGAAACACAGCTTGTGTTGCGTGTTCCGCTGTGCCGCCTCCCTGATCGTCATCCAGCGTCGCCTGTTGAGTCTACCGGCACCGGCTGCTCATTATCACCTCGTCATTTTCTGTATTTAGCAGTAACAGTTAGGAAACACTAAAGTTACCCTGTGAAGTTCGTCCTCGCTGAGTTTTCTCCGTTCTCCCACGTCCCGGTTTATCGCGTTTTGATGAACCTATGTGTGTGATATATGTGTGTGTATGTATGTAAATGCTACTGGATGCCAAAAATTTCCCTATGGGGATTTTTAGATAGATAGATAGATAGTCCTTTATTAATCCCCCGTAGAAGAAATTCACAAAGTGACCAGCAGTGCAGAGGGAAAAGCTAAATAAATTACAGTAAAAAAAACAGGTTAAACATACTCTATACTATATACATACATTCAGCTTGTCCTAAAGTGAGTAGTGGAATGACAATGAATTTGTCATTAAGAGTTACAAATAATTTACAAATAATTACAAAGTGCAAAATGTGCAAAAGTGTCGCTGTTACGATGTGCAAAATGTAAAGGTACCATGTGCAAAATGTAAAGTTACCATGTGCAGAGAGACAGATGAATAGATACATTGTCAGTGACAGCAGTCAACAACAGCAACAGCAGTAACAGCAATTAATAAAGTATCTATCTATCTATCTATCTACCTGCCTGCTGGCCCCGCCCGCCCCTGCACCGGCCAGCCCCGCCCTCCCATCCACCCTTCCATCCGCCCTGTTTTTCACTAAAAACCATTTGCTTCAGACTCCTGACGCCGTGTCCCGCATTTGGGTTATAAGCTCGGACCGTAGCAAAAATGGGGTGAAAAACCCCAATGTTTTGCAATATCCCTATTAAGATGCCAACTAATTAATTAATTAATTATCTGTGAAGGCTTAATGAGGGAATGTGGGAAAATGTATCTAAATCATCATGTTTTTCGTGTTAAACACGCTCATCGCTGAGGAAGTTGTATTTTTTGGAATGGAGCATGGAACCACTAAATGGAATATGGAATATGAAAGTTATACCATTTGTAATAAAATAAGGGATGGAATCCCATTTTCTAATTAAAGATTATAGAGTTTTTAATGATCATGGCTGTTCAAAGTAGTATCCATAGCAACGGCACGCCCCCACCCCCTAATAAAGGTCAAGGTAAGATGAACATTTGATGAAGTCATACTGTCTGCAACGTTATCATACCTGCACAGTTTTAACTCAAACGCTATCATACTTCAACCTTTTAAATACATGATGAATCTCGCCCTGACCCAAGCCATGACTCATTCAGTAAATGCTTATATTTGCTAAATTGGAGTCTATTAACTTATCTTTTCTTTTTCTATCCTTGATGGCTCACAATGATTTATTATCAATTAGGCAGGATCTGCTACTTGACATAGAGAGCTTAAGAGTTAGTGTTAATTAGTAAAAGAATTAGTGCCTAATGAAGTGAACTGTGTGCAGGCCATTATCATTGTTCAGTGAAGGCAAGGTGGATACAGCCCAGAGAAGGTAATGGTTCACCTGGACCTCCATGAAAGGCAAGTATGGAGGTCAATAAGGGGCACTGTGCTCTAGATTCCCTCTAAAGATTGCTGGTACCCCTAGAACCCCATTGCCACCAACATGGAAAGTGTGCCGTTCCGGTTTGCGCCCATTATGTCAAACCTTTCAGAGCATTTCCACCAAAAATGAATTGGTTCGGAACCCGGAAAGTTGATACCCGGGGCCGGAACCGAAGAACAGCAGGTTCTCCTTGACCTGAAGCGCAGATCACAGACAGTGGGTGTGTTCTGCAGGTCGGAAAGAGCATGGGGGGGGGAAAGAGCGATGCCGCTTCCCTGATTACAGTGGTTCTGCTCAAAACTGGTGGAACCTCGGTTTACAAAAATCCTGAACGGAACCGGTTCAAGAACCAGAGCTAATTTAGTTACAGTAGGTGAGCAAGGTTCAATTGCAATAAATGTGTGTGTGTGTGTGTGTGTGCGTGCGTGCGTGCGTGTGTGTGTGTGTGCGTGTGTTCATGGAAGTGATCATTCACTTTCCCAGAAGCCTTTTACCTGTAACTTGTTCATAACCCGTAATTCTACACACCACATCCTTCAGTCCTTAATTGGCAATCAACGCTAATGCATTTCATATTAAGCAGTCATGATTAACCCATTATCTAATTACTTTCCCTTTGATATGCGTCATATGTTACTGACTACGTGTAAGGGGTTTGTAATAATCCCATTGCTTTAAAACATACAGATATATATAAAATC
>JAOPJK010003556.1:10000-11611 GCA_027123565.1 Phycis chesteri
CCCATTCATTCATATGTGTTTGCAGTGTAGGCTACTTTAGGCTCGGCCCAAGGGCAGGATTTTAAGCCGAGTGAGCAGAATGCAAGCCTGTAAAATAATGTTCCAAACCATTAGTGAAAACATCTTGGTAGACAGAAACCATTTTGTAAAATAGAAATGCTAACTGAAAATAATCTATTTTGTACAGTCCTATTCCGATAAAAGTACATTATATTGCTGCTATGGTTTCATCCACCAATCATGCACCAATCATCCACTTCAATTTCAAGTTGAAGTTTAAATGTCGTGGTAACGGAAATCCATGGTAACGAAATGTCACATGCTGAATAATAACGACAAAAAACATACCATTTCACGTGAGAATAATTTGGTGTCAGGATTTTTCCAGAACACGAAAATCCACACAAAGTCAGACGCCTGATTTCAGGAACAATTTCCAGTTCAAGATGTGTCTGTTGACTAACAGGAAGTAAAAATAAGTTATGAGAAATGAAAAAAAAAACGTACCAATCAATAACTGGCCGAAACCCCTTCATCTCCTGTTGCTTTCCAAGTCCTATCAATCAAATAGACACGCAGGCAATTCTGCACAATATGATTGGAAAAGATAAAACACATCTGGGGGCCTGCACTATAAATTGGTGGCGCAATGAAATCTTTGGTGGCCTTTAGCCAACTCTCGCTGGACTCTCCCTCGGCTTTGGCAAGTATTAGCCCACATTGTAGTTCACTTCCCGCTATTTATGTAGCCGACTTTGTTAAGGGAATTAGCAAAGTAATTAACCTTTCATAATGACATCATATTCGTATCCCTGGACAAACCAAAACAGAAAACATATTCTCAATAGAATATTTAAAAACTTCATCTGAAAGTATTTGACCATTTGTTTATTCTTATCCTAGAGTTAATTTCATGTTTATTATTAAATACAAATGAGTACATGTCTCCAAATGTAAGGATTGAGTCTAGTTTAGTCTGGTATCTGCAAGGTTGGGAACAACATGAGGGGGAAATTATAGTTCTGTGATTCATTATACCCTAAAACGACAATCAGAAACATGTCAATACAAGTTCTACCGTGAATGAGTGAGTGACAGGAGTGATCTGCAGTTCAAGAGCCGAATCGACACATTACTGGTGTTCTTCAGAGCCTAGGGATATGATTATGGCTCTGAACCTTCTAGTCAGGGAGCTCATGCCCCCGAGCCCGCTCATTTAGCAAAGCAGTCGACCAAAGACAAACAACATAAGATTGACGTTTAGTCGGGCTACGATGTGACTCTGCTTGACATTTAAATATCATGTAACACAGAACATACTAAGAATAGAAAACTTAGATTTGCTTTGTGCTTAGTCCCCCGAAGGAAGGCATGCCAGGGTCCTTATACGTAGACCACATCCAAACTCTGCATACAACCATTCCTCTACAATTCCACGAATCCAAATCATTGCTTCTTTGTTATCAAGAGCACAAAATGTGTTGGTCCAGGGGTTGTCCAGCGGTGGCCGGACACGTGCCAAGCCATACAGAACTGTGTCGGGTCATGGAATCCAAGGACACAAGTCGCGAACACAACATTCGCGCAAATTAACAAAGAAGTGATTTTTTT
>JAOPJK010006360.1:0-11508 GCA_027123565.1 Phycis chesteri
TCTCTCTCTCTCTCTCTCTCTCTCTCTCTCTCTCTCTCTCTCTCTCTCTCTCTCTCTCTCTCTCTCTCTCATTTGCTTGCCCACTCACTAACCGGGCATGCTTACATATCCACTATGGCTGGAGCTGCCATAATTGTGTACATATAGTGATAAATAATGGTGTAAGCATGCACACACACATGTTTATATACACAAACACACACACACACACACACACACACACACACACACACACGGACGTTTTGTCCTACTCTCAACATCTTGAGCTCCTATTCTGTTGCCTCTGCAGTGTTTTGTTTTGCTGACTTGATTGAACACGTCACCGGAGCAGAGCTATGCTCAGGGAATCCCACAGACTGGGGAGGGGGGGTGGCTGAGCTCTGGGTCCAAATCTTAATGAATAAGTCATCGCCGAGTTCCCCTACCTTCATGCCACGTGACTAAAACAAAATATGGATTGGGAGTCTTGTCCGTTGGCGCCCCGCATCTCCTTGTCCGTGAAATGTTTGCCTATTGCATCTGCAGCACGGGCAAGAGCCTGAAGCCCATTTTCCACATCTCTTTAGAACCGTGAAGCCCCCATACACATAAGAGATAACACATGCAGGGTATTTCTGTGTGTGAGTGTGTGTGTGTGTGTGTGTGTGTGTGTGTGTGTGTGTGTGTGTGTGCGTCTGCGCGCAGAACAGTAAGCCCCACTATACCATTGAATGGAAGTCCCTCCGGAGATGGGCTATTTTCAGCCCCCCGTGCTGCACAGTGCACCACTATGATGAGGGTCTTCTCAGCGCCTGGCGAGACGCACGTCCACCGTGTCTCACCACCAGGGTGGGCAAGGTGGAGGGCAGGACTACAAACATAAAGACATAAATATAAATACAAAGATTGACCTCAGCGGCGAGCAGGCGCCGGCGAGGGCTACCGAGCACCGAGATCACATAACAGCTCGATAGATGAGCAGACTCACTGAGAGGGGGGGGGAAACAAACCCGACACGACGACACGAGCTGCAATGCATCACTGGAAGTATTCTCTCCCGGGTGAAGCCACCGCGCCACCGAAACAGCGAGCACATTTCCCGGCCGCGGCCGTCTCGCGAGGTCATCGGCACCGACTAACGACGGAAACAATGCGGTCAGAAGAAGGAAAAAAAAACCCCCAAAACATACATCTGCCGCACGCAAAGGTTTTCGCAGGAAGGGAAGGTTTATCTAATCGCGGAAGTTCTGCCCCATCGCGAGGAGGACGTGAGGAAATGATGAGGCTTCCATCAAAACCATGTCCAGCTGTGCTGCAGCCAGGGCTGCTGCGCTATAACAATACATTATTGTTTTAACTACAAACAGGGCCCACCTTTTTTTTTTCTAACGGGGAAGTCCACCAATTCCACACAATGAGGCAACCGTCGGGGCGATTATTAGAGTTCTTCGAATAATACGTTTGAACTTTCCAATATCACGTAATTGGAGTTAGGCAATAGATGCCTGCTTCCGACCACCAGTGACAGCTTTTGAGTGAATGTTTGCCTGATTCCGGTTACCGGGTTACCAAATCAATGCAAGTGCAATTCAAGGCCGACAGACAAACTCTTAAATATCTATGGGTGTACATGTACATTGAAACATTTTTTCCAAATATTACCTGTTTGTTACGATATTTATCTTAAGAAAACGAATCGGAAATCCAATGTAAAAATATTGCACTTCAGAGTTAATTCCGACTGTATACAGAGCAGCTTTGTCGAGAGGAGAAACAAAGAGAATTCAGAGTCCTCTCTGGCTGGTAGTGGCGATCAAGTCATATCATGGCCAGGCTGTGACCAAGGATGCTGGGTGAAGTGGAATTGCAAAAAACAAATCTTTTAAAAGCCAACACAAGCGAAGAGTACACATTCAATTGTAAATAACACAATATCTGGCAGGCAGATATTGTGCATAGACTGTACTTCTGCAGGAACGGTAGGATAAACTTTCTTTCCACGTCTCACGATGACAAACGTTGTGGCAGTTTCCATCACAACGAACGTGTCCCCATGACGACAAATAATGTCAGGATTAATGACTAAACGACAAAACCAAAAGGCTATTACTACCAACACAATAACTAACATTCCAAATGAACAAGCCCAACACAGTGTACACAGGGTCAGGCCTTCTCACGTAGGCTACCCGATGGTGTGTCGAACAGCACATTTGGGAAGCATAATCAATGCGGCACATAAATAAGCGGCTACGCTACCAAGATACTTCATTGATCACGAAAGAAATTGTAGCATTTAGGCTAGCACTACCAGAATATATCCATCTCGGGGGATCAAAATACTCACCACAATTGTATTTGTATTATATAATACAATTACATTCATCTGCTTGTGTGTACCAAAACGGCTAAGCTTAAGGTAATGCTTAAGTACTAAATACTTGCAGCTAGCTTCTCGTGAGTTTGCCTCTTTGGTTGAGGCTGTCAACTTTAGTCGCCGACGCCGTTATTATGGCTGTCCGTGTGAACTCGAACGTCTCCGATACAAAATGGCGCCAACAAACACGAGCAACTTATACTTGGCTCAACAGAATTTGTTCACCGCTGTACAAAGCCGGTAGCCAATGCCCTCCAGGCTCCGTCACTGGGTCCAGTTAAACGGTGAAAGGTGACGTCATTCTTACCGTCATTCCACCAAAACTGCCGACTGCTACGCCTTTTGCCAACACGGTTGGTTCGTGAGGCACGATAAATACAATGAATCGAAGCGTCTGGAGTCGTCTTATTTTCTTATTTTATAAGCGAGCGAGCGGTGTGTGTCGTGGGACGGAGTTGATGGCCGTGTGTTCGGAACAGCTCCGGAAGGTACTGCTTTGTATGGATCAATTTTTCTGTTGGTGTTGCGTTCATGTCAAATATTTCTACATTACCATTACTCATAGGGCATGCTTTGAGATATATATATATATATATGTGGTCTTATTCAACGGTAGAATGCCCCTTTAAGTTAAGGTGGTATTCATACTACATAGATTACCCTTGTTTTGTCGTATGAATGTCACTATACAGAATGCCAGACTTCACATTTGATAAGACAACACTTTGACTGTGATAATGCTCAACAAAGTGTTTCGTTAAACAATATATTTGGCTAGTGGAACCCTGTCAGAGATTTGAGTTGGTGTAGGACAATTGGAGACGTCATTTGCGTGTTAGTGTTCCACTGCGTGACACAGAGATGTAGGGAAGGTTATTTTCTTATCAAGTTGTACACAAACATTTACCAATGCACACACGCACACACACACACACACACACACACAGTCTAGACTACAATCTTTGATTGGAAATCAGCCGTCAACTGAAAACCTTAACAGTTTGGGATGGAAAAGTAAGGGTATACAAAACTAATAATAATACTTATAATCCATTTCTAATCAGAGGATTAAGAAGCGAGAGCCGGGGAGTCTATCCACAGAGTTAAACACTACTTTCCTTGGCCTCCGCTCTGCCAGAAAGCAGCTGGAGAACATTATGAAACACAAGATCAGATCAGGGGAAAGCTATTCAAGGTAATGTTGAATATAAATGTAACTAATAGTTGAGCTAGACAGGAACACAGTAACAGGTCATTCAACAGGTTCAAGTATGTTCAAGTACTCTCCAGAAGTATGGCATGCAAGTGTGCCAGGACAGTTGCGGGCAGAACAGGGTGTATAAGGATTAGCCTGAAGGCATTCATTACTTGGATTAGAATTTTGAAGTAGCCAGCACATTACTGCCACTGACGTATTATAATCCTGGAACAAACTGCACTTTAACTCGATAACAGCTAACTTTACCTGCGCCTCCCACAAACTCTGGTAGCTCATGAGTTCCATTGATGGAAAGGGAAGAGAAGAGTTAGTGAAAAGCCAAATTGCATATCCGAATGAATTGGAACACGCCGGCATACATACAGAGTGCTATAGCTCCTAACTGCGCTGTTCTCTCGTGTGTTATTCAAAACCCCAAACAGAGCAGACGTGCTGAGCTGCATCCAACAGAAGGTATATGTTACATAATAAATCCTGAATTCCGCCAATGCCAAGTCCTTGCCCTTGACTCCATTTTCCCCTGTATGCTCTTTACATGCTTGCTCTGCAGGAGGTACTCCCCTAGTTCTGTGGTCATCCTTTGTGTTGCCGACGTTACTCGTTTCCATCCACACAGAGTACAGTATTGATCCGTGTGTGTCCCCTTTGTTTCCCCCCCCCCCCCACCGGCTGAGGCGAGACAGCACATTTTAAGACCCCCAAGTTGTAGCATGACTAAAAAAAAACAGAACAAACACGCCAGACGGGTACATCCGATTCCCCATGCGCCAGATAAGCAAAACAAAGGCTAGCATTGTTTGGAACTCGGCGGGCTTGGCTTTCATCGACCGTCCCGGTCGTCCGTCCTGGCGAACCGTCTCCACGTTCAGTCCCCCGCCGGAGGATGAACCCTTCAACATTGAAAACACATGTCGGTGCTCCGGCAGGCAGAACTGACGCGCGAGTCGAAAAAAGACTTGGCTCCGTGGTGCCTTCGGGGGCCGCAGAACAAACTCCTCAGCTGCAGTGTGTGCTGCTGCTGCTGCTGCTGCTGCTGCTGATGTGGCCCTGATTGGAGCTCGCTGCGTCACCGGGACGGCAAGAACCTTGGTCAGAGCGTAACGAAACGTCGCCGTGTAACCAGTGCCGCGGCTAACGATTAGCATCGTAGTGAATTCATCTAACAAGGGCAAATCTATTACTCATTCAGTCTATAAAATGTCACACATGATAGCATTAATGTCATCCAAGTCACCAAACTGTTTCACTGAATGCGCTTTCTTTCTCTGACAGGCAGCTAAGAAAACTAAACTGTTCCTTTTTATCATGATCCAGGCACCAAATATTTTAAAATTGAACTGCAATACTAACAACCAAATCTCACTTGCACTTGATCCATTACGATGAATTAATTCATCCAAAGGACATTCGATTTGTTTTCTGATGGTGGACGAATAGACGAATCGACTCATCACCGCTGCTCCACTAGCACCAGAGTCTGGTCTGAAACCTCTTCTCCTCAGGCGTCATAAGGGAGGTGGAGCTGAAGACTGGCTACTACCTTCTGTCCAAATGGTGATGGATCACAGTCACTGCACAGCTCTGCTACCATGCTGTGCATAATTGGAAACACTGCTACGCCCAACTCAACCTCTGGCAAATTGATTAGTCACTACAGCCCCATGACATTGAAAACACCACTACAGTAACATTTCTCTTCCGAATTGATTGGAATTTTTAATGAAATTATGGTCTGCCGTCGCCTGCTTGCTGAGACTCGTTCAATTCCTCCATCAGCTATGAAGGCCGTTGTGTCATCTTTCCCAAGCACACGCGTGCCATTTTGACCTAGCATGGACCTCATCGTGACGATATCATGACAAAATGCATTTGTCCAAAGAGTCACAATAAATGACAAAAAAAGGGCACATGCTTCTGGCTGTTAATTTGATATGAATATGATATTAAATTGCATACTTTGTTGAGAAAATGACATGGTGATATGTTGATATATGTAATATGAATATAAAGATAGGGCATGTAGTCAGTTAACTTGCATGTTATGAATGTATTTGCTCAAAAATTGATAATGGTCTGCAATGACAAATAAAAGAATCAATTCAATCACAGAACAGTTTAAAGTCTAACAACCTGTGCATTTGCCACTGCTCTTAAATCACCGTTCAACAGGAAGTAGTAATGGGAATTGACACAACTCTTTATTTTCCGTTATTGTTGGGATGCAACAATGACTTGAGTAATTTCATGTGGGCTTTACTGACATTTTATCATTCCCTTGCCTGTAGTCAGTGGGATGATTCGGGCATAATGAAACCAAAAGGCTATTGCTTGAATATAAAATTTTTACACAAATTGACTTTCCGACAACTAAATACATTATGCTGTTCGGCGAAAATGTGTTTTGTGACAACCACATCTTTCATCGTCTAATTTATGCAACAACAGTGTGGCACAGTGTGCGCCTGAGTGAGTCAGTGATCGACATGAACATGAAGACAATGACGCGTGCGTGCGTGTGTGTGCGTGTGCGTGTGCGCGCGTGCGTGTGGATGTGTGTCGATATCTAGCCCGTCTTACCGCATGCTCCACTGACGCACCGTGAATCATTTATAATAAAGATATTTTTGCCCCAATAGATTCGTTGTGACCAGCAGAGATGGTTGGACGTCCTCGTTATTTACCTTTCGTTTTTTTTTTTGCACGTGGCATCACTGCTGATTTGGCGTGGAGTACCTGTCGACAAAACTTCATGGATTGAGACGTCAGCAGTTGTGATAGTCTAATTAGTAAATGCCTGTGTATAAGTGTGTCTAACGTGTACGTAAAGCAGGGAAGAAGTGAGAAGTGTTTAAGTCCGCTTAATGAACGTCAGCTATTTAAAAAAAAAGAAGAAAAAAAAAAAAGCAATAACCCTGGCAACGTTAGACTTTCCTCTGCAGAGAGTGGTTATGCAAACAGCCTTTGAGTTTTTAAGATCAACTGCGATCTGCAGAGCGGCTGGCGAGGATCAGACCGTCGTGTGGAAGACAAGACAGCGCTTTCATTAATATTTCAAAAGCTTTTCACAGCCATCGTGATCTTGGCCCGGTACAGTGAAAACCCCCACATGTAAAAACGCTCTCGTAGGCTTTTCTTTTCTGGCTCGCGGTGTCCGCCAATCACCCACCGGCCCAACCCATTACTATGTGGTAAAATAATAAAATAAAATGACACTTCTGTAGGGTTGGCTTCACCATCTACCTTCTTCAGTGTAGCTCGGTGTAAATTGCCCATGCTCGTAGTTACATTGAGCTCTTTGGAATTGCTGAAAAAAATTGTTAGCACCCACATGTCCCTTGCATAGGGACTATATTGGGAATACATTGGGTAGGCTATATACACATTGTAGGGTTAGGGTTAACATTCCCTTAATATGTCATAGTAGTAGTAGTAGTAGTAGTAGTAGTAGTAGTAGTAGTAGTACAGTAATAGTAGTAGTACAGTAATAGTATACAGGGTATAGGCCTACCCATGTGAAGCTCACCCACTCTGTCGCCTCGGGTTTGTAAACTAGTCTACACTGTTGTTTGATGTGAGGAACCACGTTGACAAATGAGGCACATTCCGTAAATAGCCGTCCTTCCCCCATGTCCTGTCCTTGCTCACATAAATGATTTAAAGGGGGAATAAAGTACATTCGCGCCTGTCATGTCCACCCACCTTGACAGCGGAAACATGACAACATCTTAGCTGTGCGGAGGTTAATTTGGGAGTAACACAGTAACACTGTTAAGTGTTCAGAGTGGTCCGTGAAAGCTATACCCTGGTTGTGTGTGAAACGTGTGTGTGTGTGTGTGTGTGTGTGTGTGTTTATGATTACTGCTTTAAATTTAATAAACATTTACATTTAGGGCATTTAGCAGACGCTTTTATCCAAAGCGACTTACAAAGAGTACATTTGTCATCAAGAAGGTGAAACATGTCATTGCTGCTAATACAGTAAGAGAGTCACCAGAACAAGTTCCAAGCATTTCAATTGCTAGATTAACCATTGCTAGTATACAACATCTCTGACTAAGTGCCATGCAGCGATGTGTTATATATCAGATGACAGAGGTCATTTCTCACTCGCACACACACACACACCTCTCAATTACAATACAGCCAGCAGCTGCACTGGGCTGATTCTAGGGATGGGTCGAGGGGCTGGTTCGAGGGTGGGTTTTGATTCTAGGACTGGTTCTAGGGCTGGCTCAGGGGGTGGTTCTAGGGCTTGTTTCATTAGCCTTTGTAAGAGCGTGATCTAGGGATGGTTCTAGGATGTGTAAAGGACTGGTTCTCGGGGATGATTCTAGGTCCGGTCCTGGCTCGGTCTGGTCCGTGTGAATTTGGAAAGCTGTCCCCTTAGTCACATCCTCAGTGAACGATTCCCATCTGAGTTCAGGATGAGAATATATAGCACAGCTCCTGGCCGCTAGAGAATTTAGAGCATTTTCCTTCGGCCCAGCGATGGGTCTGGGTATTTTCAGCCATTTGAAATCCAACCTGACACACAAAGCGTGTGCATATCCACAGATCCGCGCGCGTGTGTGTGTGTGTGCGTATGTGTGTGTGTGTGTGTGTGTGTATGCGTGTGTGTGTGTGTGTGTGTGTGTGTATGCGTGTGTGTGTGTGTGTGTGTGAGTATGTGCGTGCGTGCGTGCGTGTGTGCGTGTGTGCGTGCGTGTATGTGCGTGTGCGTGCGTGCGTGAGTGTGTGCGTGTGTGTGTGCGTGTGCGCGCGTGTGCATGTGTGTGTATGTGTGTGTTCGGCTTCCCGCGTGTCCACGGCGGTAAATCACGACGCGTGAGTGTCAATGCGTCCGCGCGTCGTCCCCTCCGCCCTCCGCACCCCGGCGTCGACCTACAAGCTGGTTTCCCGTAGAAACATGGTGCCGATGCTGTAGGAGACCTTCCTCATGGAGGCGGGCGGGGCGGAGCGCGAGCTGGTCAGGGACACGTGGCTGTGCGACGTCCCCGCCTCCAGGAAGTAGCAGGTGCCCGGGATCTCCGTGGGGAAGTTGTCGGGGAGCTCCAGGCGGGACCGCGGGACGAACGAGAACGAGCGGTCGTCCTTCAGCAGCCTGCGCGCACGCACACACGCACACGCACGCACGCACACACACACACACACACACGCACACACACGCACACACACACACACAGACACACACACACACAGTGGGACACGCGGCCGTCAGTCCGCACAGTGGTGCTGTGTGGGTTTGTTTTTAGAATCCTATGCATGGTGTGTGTGTGTGTGTGTCTGTGTGTGTGTGTGTCTGTGTGTGTGTGCGTCTGTGTGTGTGTGAGAGCGAAGCATCTGACGTCAGCAGCGGTTGGGAGAAGTTGTGACATTCTGGTCATCTGCAGCGTGTCATTACCTGCCTGGTGCATGCTGGGAATACAGATGCAGCCTGCTGCCTCCCGCCGCAACACACACACGCACACAGACACACTCACACTCACACACAGACATGCACACACACACTCACACACACACCCACGCACACACACACACACCCAGACACAGATGGACAGACGCACACATGCACACACACATGCAAAAGCACACACAAAGACGGACACAGACAGAGACACAGACGTACACACAGAGAGAGACCGCCATACACGCACACACACACACACACACGCAGGCACACACGCACGTATGCACTCACACACACACAAGCACGCACACAGACAGAGAGACGCACACACACCTACACTCACAAAGCTTTATTTATACGGAGAAGAATACAGGGAATGAGAGACACATAAGGCGAAGAGAAAAAGGGAGACAGGATAGAGAGGAGAGAGCCAGAGACAGGAAAGGAGAGAAGGAGGGAGAGAAGACAGTAGAGAAAAGAGAGCAGGTTGAGTTTATTGTGGGAACCCTGGAGACTGTGTGAGGGCAGCAGTGTATACATATGCACGTATATGCAGACATTTGTGTGTGCACAGATTTACAGACACCCACACACACACACACACACACACACACACAGAGCCATATTGACGTTGAAGACTCATTGGTTCCCCTGGAGGACACCTTCATGTGCTAGTTGCAGAGTCTGTCAGCTGTGAAGGAATTGAACAGAAGGTCAATGGAGACGTTTCTGTGGGATCCTGGGTGAGCACCAGCCAAGGTTCTTCCAAGAGCTCCCAGTATTATGGGGGATACATTATGAGTCCGGCCTGATGAATACGGCTGAACGGGCCCAAAGTGGGCTTCCCGCCAGACTGGTTCCAGGCCAGTCATTTAATGCATTTCCCCGATACCGCTGGAGAGCTCTTCAGCCATATGGAGGCCTATTGGACCGGAGAGGATGGGTCTGGATACAGTTCAATCACAATTCAGTTCTACACACATCATGCCTGCCTATTAATTCCTTATACAAAATATCATTTCAAGTAAATGTACAATGGAATTCACGATTAAATTGTAATTGCAATTCATACCCATCTCAATGCAATACAATAGTCAATGTAATTCACAATTCAATTTCAATCAACACACAATAGATACCAAGAGAATGTGAGATTACTTTACACCTCGTTGTCATGTAACTGTAATATTTGAGCAATCACACACTTGTAAGTTAATTTCCTTTTCAATTGTTTTTTAATTGTTGGGGTTTTAATGGTTGCATTGAACCATGACAAGCAGCCAATACAATCAATGTAACTCAACCATGTTGGAATGTGTTGTTCTGTGTACACGACAACGCACCATTCACAGCCCCACCCATAATGCCAGTTGAATGCTACTTTATGCTGTTATGCTACGTGTATCATGCTTCCAGTGTTTGACCAGGCTTTCATTAGCACTGCTCATACTACCTGGAAACCTGATATGCTCTGACGGTCTCTTGTGTTTTGTTTTCGCTTTTTTTAATTGACTAACAGGATGTCGTGCAACTTTCTGTGATTCCTATAATGGCACTCAAATCATGTTAGATTCACTGGTGCCATTGCGTGATACATATTTTAATCTTGCCCAGGCAATAATCTGTGTTTAATTTACATCAGAAGACCCACATTCTGTGTCACCATGTGAATGTGTGTGTTCCTCATGAACGTCGTGATGTGTTTACTTTAACTATTTTCTTAAGCCTCAAGCAAACTTTCAAGCCGTGAACAGACTTCTATTGCAAACAAAAATACACTATAATTGAGAGTCATTTAAACACACATGCAAACACACAACGCGTACACTCTCACTCACACACACACACACACACACGCACTCACACACACACACACACACACACACACACACACACACACACACACACGCGCACGCAACACACACACACACACACACTGGTTCTCACTCACAATACAACCGCGCCAGTCTCTTTGGGGCTCTGCAGGCTTTGTAATGTCAGATAATGCCCAGGGATTAACACCCTGTAGGCTTCAGCCCCCATCCTCTCCTCATATTGATAAGAGCTGTTGACTGTTCCCTGGACGTGGATTGGCTGTGTCCAAACACAAACCAGAGGTATACTCTGTGTGTCTGCTGATATGACTCCCATGTTAGGCTTATCTGGGGCACCGCGAGTCAGCCCTCCTTCCCATTGGCTGAGCTGAGTGGCTCAGCCCACGTCCCCAGGGACAGGGAGCGTGATGGGAGTTTTTAAGAAGCGTCACGCGACACTCCGTTAAGTCCCTCAGCACTTTGGTGATGTTGCTGGAGCCCTTGTGTTAAGCAATTAGGTAATTGTTCTCCTGCCAGGCTATTTAGCAGTGATGATTATAATAACAGTACAAATACAAACCTTCTCACCTTGTTTTAGTACTGTCCCATTGCTTTGAACACACACTGCTATTCATAACGCACACACACTCACACACACACACACACACACACACACACACACACACACACACACACACACACACACACACAC
>JAOPJK010008058.1:0-11436 GCA_027123565.1 Phycis chesteri
TCTCTCTCTCTCTCTCTCTCTCTCTCTCTCTCTCTCTCTCTCTCTCTCTCTCTCTCTCTCTCTCTCTCTCTCGCTTCTGTTTCTGGGCTCACACCTTTTTGTTTTTCTGTTCTAAAGCAGCGTAACATGGCGCCCATGGTCCCGGCTCCGCCCCCCAGGCCGGTGGGCCCGGCGTCCTCCAAGCCGTCCCCGTCCATCATCCAGGCTGCGCCCACGGTCTACTCCGCCCCCCCGGCCCCAGCCGCTGGGCCCAGGAGGCCCGATATCAGGGCGCAACGACAAGCGAGAATGGTAGAGTCGGCAGGGCCTCTCACCGACAGACACGCCCCCCCAAAACACAAATTCAATGATTGCTTTCAAATGTTTTGTTGTTGTTTTGAGCACATCTGAGCTATATGGCCTCAAGGTGTGTCTCAACATTGTGTCATTTTTATTCTTTCCGTAGTCTTGCTTAAACAAAACGTTCCCACGTTCACATTCACGTTGAAAGCGGCCTACATCGGATGTTGTGTGAACGGCCGCTTCTGAACTGCTGCGGTAGGCCGTGGGGTCACAGCGATCCACTGCTTTCTCTGCAGGAGGAGCTTGCCGCACGTGTGGCTGAGCAGCAAGCCGCCGTGATGGCGGCCGGGCTGTTGGAGAAGAAGGAAGCCGAGGACAACGCCAGCGCCATCGGCCCCAGCATGCCTGAACCGGAACCGTCGCAGAGCGAGGTAACGCTTGAACCTGCCAGACGGGGCAGCGGGGGCCAACAGCTCGGCTCGTAAGGTAGTGGTACTTTTATTGGGAGGGGTAGTGAAGTAGGGTTTCAACTTGCGGCTTTCTTAAACTTAGAATGGAATTAGGGGAAAAAACGGAACTGATTTTGAATCAACTGAATTGGCCAACCGTTTGAAATGGAAATAAAACATTTTGACTGAGCAGGTCTGTGAGGAATAGCAAGGCAAGAACACCGCGGCTCAGAGTTACACATCATATCACCAGAAAAAGCAAAACGAATTGCGAACTCCATCCGTTCACTGTGATGGAGCGCGTGGATGCCCGGACTCACCGGCCTCCCTGTGCTCCCCAGCCCACAGAGTCGGCCACGGAGGACAAGAAGAAACCCAAGACGGAGAAGGTGAAGAAATGCATCCGCACGGCCGCCGGCACATGTTGGGAGGACCAGAGTCTGCTGGAGTGGGAGTCAGGTAATGCTCGCGCGGCCGAGCACTAATCACGGTGACGTCTGCCGCTCCCTCGGGAATACTGATGCGATTCTTCAGCACGTGGATATTACATGCGACACGTGTAAAACGTGCCTTGTCTAAAACATGACTTCATCCCGCCCCCTCCCAGATGACTTCCGTATATTCTGTGGTGATCTCGGCAACGAAGTGAACGATGACATCCTGGCACGGGCCTTCAGTCGATACCCCTCCTTCCTCAAAGCAAAGGTGCTGTTCTCCAGTAGGCCTCGGTGATCCCGGGCTAGGACGTTTATGTGCACTGCATTTATGGCAACCGTTGGCGTTTGAAAGACAAAACGTATTCACACTGGTCTGGTGGCCGTTGGACCTTCTCTGTTGCCGAGTCTTTCGTTTACAGTCTTGTATGACGTGTTTCAAAAAACTCTTGATTTGCGCAAGGTTATGTTTTTTTTTTTTGTACGCGACTTCTATGAGACGATAAGTCGCTTACAAAAAACGAGGAGTAAATGTCGCCATCGGGGTCACATAACTCGTTGTTGATCTCATTGAGGATCGGTACTGACACATGGCCCCTTTCAGGTGGTACGAGACAAACGCACGGGGAAGACAAAAGGCTACGGCTTTGTGAGCTTCAAAGACCCCAACGACTACGTCAGAGCCATGAGGGAGATGAACGGTGAGAATCCGAGCGCAGACACGTCCATGTTTCTCTTACAGACTGGAATGCATGAAGTGGCGCGCTGCCTCCGCGGCGAGCAGCGGGGGCGAGGCCGGCCGCGGCCACCAGGAGGCCCATCCCGTCACACCTTTTTCTTACTGTACGGCACTTAAAGGGATGGATTACATCTTTTTTTTTTTCTGTGGCCTTATTGTGGCAAAGCATGCGTTTGTGATCTTGGCTGTGATCTGACCTCGACGCTGACTCGTCACATGAGCTGAGATCAGCAACACTACGCGTGGTCCATTAACCGGTCAACAGTGCACAGTTCTTCCAGTTCGCATTAGTTCCCTATAGTTTAATGCTAGTATACATTTGGTTTTTGGTTCTACATTGTGGTTGTCTTACATTTTTTGTGGGGGTTTTTAGAAAGTAAAAAAAAAAAAAAAAAAAGCTGAAATAGAATATAGAAGGATTTGATATATATCAAAGTATACATTTATAGATGCATTGCCCTCAAATATTTAACCATAATGGTTCAAATCAATGTTACCATATGGCTTTTTTTAACTACGCAGCTCATGTTGTGTTTTCAACACGTTTTAAATGCAATGCATCTCCTGGGATTCCTCGCGTCCTCTCAGGGAAATACGTGGGCAGCCGTCCGATCAAACTGAGGAAGAGCATGTGGAAGGACCGCAACATGGAGGTGGTGAGGAAGAAGCAACGGGAGAAGAAGAAGCTGGGCCTCAGATAGCACGCCCCCCCCCCAGGAAGGAAGTGTTCAGTTCACATTCCAACCTCTTGGTCGAGGTCGGGATGTGAACAGATGTATCGTTGTAGATGTGCGTCAGGATTCTGAACTTGATATATAAAAAAAAAAAGTGTTTTTCAAATAAAATCAGTAATTCTGAATTTATTTTTTATTATTCGTTTTCCATTTGTCAAACTTTTGATAGACATGCTGCATTGTACATGAGATGTAATAGTGGGAAATAATTCTTTATTTATGAAGGACCCACTTTCTTTTTACTAAATTACATTGAAAGGAAAAAACGATAGTAGATGGCGATAAATCTCCCAAACCTCAAACTAATTTAGATTACAACATAAACATGAATGGTCAATACAAGATTTGGATATAACTTCATTTATTGAACACTACATTTGATTTAATGTATTGGTATCTTATTACTTTTGCAAGAAAATCACAGATGATTATTAGGGACGAAGAACAAATTACGTAAAGAGAAAGATGATCATAATTCATAATATGAAACACATGGAAATGTACTCGTGTGTTTTACTGGTTGTCACATTTCAGTCACAGCCACAGACACGTGGCGTTATCCCTCAAAGTGCAATAAAACCGGTATTGCCTCATGTCGTCAGTGACAGCCCCACTTCCCTTCTTTCTTTCCACAGGTCCCGTGGAGGCAGTGTCCTGCCCCACACTTGACTTCAAGATTATGGCACTGACACAGTGTCATGCAGTTCTCTGTTCGGAGCATCGAACCGGCCGGAATGATTGTGCCATGGAACAAGCAGTCGCACTGGTTTGGCCGCACGCAGCGGTCCTGGGAGAGGGAAGGCAACGGTCAACTTTCTAACATCACGTCTCACAACATCTGCAGACGGGCGTATGGTTGTGGCAACGTTGTTGTACGCTGCTCTGCGCCAGCTAAATGTGTGCTAACCGCGGGCAGGGAGCAGGTGACCAGACCCCGGTGTTTCTTCACAGCGTGGGCAGAAAACGCCTCAGGAATAAACCACGACAGTAGGAAGTGGGAAGATAATGACCCAACAACAGCTCAGCTCAGAGTGGCTTTTAACGTGGAGGACAGCAACAATGAGTAGGCTACTTTCAGATACTTCTATTTTAAGTCACGTTCATGTATAATATATGGACTTTTTTTTATCAACTTATCAGCTGAAATCATATATATTATAATTATAATGTTATATAATGCACACCACTGGAACGTTGCAGCAAAAACTAAAACTAAGGGCACTTAAAGGGAGTTACAAGTAATTCATTTAACCAACGAGGGACTGGGGCGAGTGATCAGTCGGCTGGGGACGTGGATCTATGCGGCAAAGGCGTATGCGCGGTCGGGGCAGGTATTAGTGTGGCGGACGCATTAGCATTAGCAGTAGTACACAGTTAATACCTGGTTGAGCACGTAGCCAGTATGACAGACGCAGCCCTCGCCTTTGGAGTCCTCACACTCAAAGGGAGTCAAAGACCTGCAGCTGGCCGGACATCCCGGGGCAGCCAGGCTGTATTCACTGTTGGCTGGACATGGCATCCCTGTGATGCAACACACACACACACACACGCACGCACGCACACACATACACACACACAATGTCCCATTTACAACTCACAGTAATAACATCAACAAGTGATATATGCAGTGATGCAGTGTGTGTGTGTGTGTGTCAGTTTGTACAGCAGAAGTCCTTCTTCCTCCAGCTCTTCACCACCCCCCCATCCAGCTGGCAGTCGTCCACGTAGTCGGTGATGATGTCGCAGGCGGAGGCGGCCTGGCCCTCGGTCTGCACCATGTCATACACGCAGTCCCTGTAGAACTGCTCAGAGTCCAGCCGGCGCACACAGTCTCCCAGGGGCCCGTCCTTGTTCTTGATTATTGCACAGACTGCTGCAAAGGCATGAGGCACGGAGTCCATGTTCAGCTTCGGAGCACAGTCTTTACCTGGGAGAGAGACACAGAGGGACAGAGAGAGAGCGAGAGAGCGAGAGAGCGAGAGAGAGAGAGTTTCAATGAAGAATTCCTTGATTTCTGTAAGGAATTCTACATTGGGAAAGTAAACACAACTCAAAAACACACAGAGGATTTCTCTCTTTCCACCGGTTGCCCTGAAAATGACTTACATTTACATTGACATTTACATTATATTTAGGGCATTTAGCAGACGCTTTTATCCAAAGCGACTGACGAAGAGTACATTTGTCAATTTCTAAATTATATTAACTTCAAATGCAGAGGAAGGCGTTGAGATCTAAATACAAACTGAACTGCAATAATTTCCCCTTGAAATTATACGATGGCCGAATACTTTTTTGATTACATATCAACATCAGAGACAAACAGTAAGCCACTGCCTTACACTCATGAGAACAGCCCGGCACGTTGGCAACCCATTGGCTAATTCCAAACTCCTTTGCGCTGGAAGCCGCTTTGCCATTGGCCAGCATGAGGTCATCTTGTGGATTATTGTTGAAGTTTCCACAAAGACCGCACAACATGTTTTGATAGCTGGTTGCGACCATTACCTTCACTGAACTCGACCAATCATAAGAGACCTTCAAAACAGAAGATGAATAAAAAGAAAATAAACCATTTATGGAAGTGTTAAATATATTTGTATATATTTGTCAACTTGATTCCACCATCAAAACAAAAAGAAACATCATTGTGTCTTTGGCCACCGCCATATTAATCACTATCAGGACAATAAAGCAAAATAGGCCATGATTTTCATGTTTCTTAATAACTAGCATATTGCCAAGTTGTTAAAAAACATCTTGCCAAAATGTTTACTGTCAACATTTGAAAGAAAAATGTATCTATCAACCACGGTATCACATTTCAGACATGTGTGTGCGTGTCCAGAAATGCATGTTTTCCTTACCTTGAGGAAACTGGTTTCCAGGACAGCCCACCTGTTCCTCCTGTGGGCCTTCACCAGTGAGATGTTTGAGCGGAACGGCAGGGAGGTCGACTCGCCGTCCACCTGTAAACCCATCCATACACCTTACATATACATATATATACATATACATATACATATACATCTCGTTGTGGAAACGGTTGTGGGATGTAGTAACACTGCTCTGTGGCATCCACCTCGCTGATGGCTAGCTTCACAAGTGGCATCAGACGAGTTTGCCAAATGACTGAATGTAAATCTGAGTAGGCCTACACAAGTATACTGAGGCTTATCGTTTGTGTCCGTGCTTGCACTGTAAGTCTGCGTGTACCTGAATCCATAGGGGGATCCATGGGGAGTGGGAGTTGTGGGCGTGGCTAAATGCAATATGTGTGTTGTGAATGAGTGAAAGTGAATGAGTGATAATGAGAGAGCGTCACACCAGGATGTGTCCTTTGTAGTCCTTAGAGAGGCGGTACGTGTTGCCGTAGACCTTCACAGTCACTGTTTTTACGTAGGACACTTTGATGGAACCACGGTTGTTGTTCTCTATGCTGATCTGGAACACAAGAACCACAAAAAAGAATCATTGTGATTTGCTAAAAAGCTCATATTGTGGTTTTCTTTTGTGAACAGAAAGGCAGAAGTGCAAAAATGTATGGACCGTGAAAACATCTACTGCAAATAAGATGCATAAAATCCATTAGTCTGTGATTTAATAACACAGACCGGTACATTCTACTTTTACTGTTCTTTCTTGGCTTTGCCAAAAAAATGTGTGTAGTTCTGCACAAATAAGTAGCCTAAGTCTGGCCGAAATATTTCTCAACCCCCAGTTCCAAATGTTCTTTAAAAAAAATTACAATAAGTCTTCTTGGTCTTCTCACCTCAAACTTCTCCAGTTCCTTTGTGTCGTTGCACAAGCTGGCAAACTGGTAGATGCAGTTTCCCTGGAAGTCAAACTTGTGTCCATCGAAGGTGCGGAAGTGCGGGTCTCCCCGGGCCGAGCAGGTCTTGAAGCTCAGGGGGAAGCAGTCCTGGACCCCGTCCTTCACGGCGCAGTGCTCGTCCGCCTTGCAGCCCCGTGGCCTGCAGACCACCTGCCTGGTGGTTCTGTCGCACACGCACCTGCTGTTGCATTGCGAGTCGGCCCAGAACACCTCGCCTGGCAAGTAGTAGTGGCCCTCATGGTTACAGCCACAGCCGGTCGCTTTCTCCACACACCTGTTGGGGCGGCGATGCAATGCGCCTGAGTGCTTATTCACATGGCGAGGATCAGTACCTTCCCACCCATGACTTAACAGAACTTAGTCATGAGGTGTTTTGTAGTCATATTCTATTTTAGCCCAATTCATATATAAATAAAAGAGAACCAAACCTTTCCCCCAATGCCTTTAAAGAAATGCTCTCAGGTTTTATTATTTTATTCGTCACAGTTATGGTTAAGGATGTATGTTCGCTGTTGATCAAATCTAAATGGATTATGAAGGTTGATTATGACGTTATCCCAAATCACACCACTCACCAGGGGCAGCCTAGCCACGAGATGGTATATTGTAATCAAATCCTAATTATATGTATAATATTGTCCATGTTGGAGAGTGACTGAAACAATAATAAAAACAATACATTTTAGATTCACTTAGCAACATCAACTTTACAAATTGGACAAATGGTGGAAGCAATGCTGGTATTTTATACGGTCGACACAAAATAAACCTCAAACATTTCATCAAGTGGAGGAATAATAATCATAAAGCAGGACAACCTACGTCTCTCTGCTGAGCACAAATCCAGGGTCACAGAAGCAGCCCTCTGAACACACCGTAGGGCAAAGGTGAGGTTTAGGACTGCAGGTCTCTGGACACGCCGGCCCACACAGCTTGTAATGGCTGTTCACGGGACAGACGAGGGCTGCCGGAACACAGAGAGGACAGCGGTGGGGTTGGGTCACCACAAAGAGTCATTTTCACCTTTTCATCTCATGTAGAAATCAATGGTAAAGCTGTATACACAACCGTTCATTTAGAGGTTAAAGTGCCAATCTCAAAGATTGTCTTATGAATAAATAGTCTGTTCAGTCTATGGCCTGTTCCGATGGCCGATGGATGACAGGAACAATTACCACTTATCACGAAAAAGTCTCACCAAACAGAACAAAACGGAAACTCTTTGAGATTAAAGTAAACTTAAAATAAGTGAAAAGGCTGTTTGTGAAGGCGTATATGTAATCGAAACTTACAACAGTTTGCAAATTCTCTCCATGGCAAGACGGTGACTCCAGCCTTATGGCATGCAGTGTTATAATTAGCCAGCACCTCGCAAAGCACGTCCCGTCTCCCTTCGTTCACACAAACGTCATATAAGCAGTTGTATGAAAACTCTGCTATGTCCACACTCGCATGGCAGCTCGCAAAAGGCCCCTTCTTATTCCCTGCAATGCCACAGTACTCATGCCCACTGAACCTGTGACAAAAACAAAAGTGAGGATGTCAGGTGTCAAGTGTAATGCGGCCATTTTGATCTCACATCCAAACTTCATCAAATTAACTATGTATATCATTGAAAGTCTTTTCCCCAATAGAATCGCTTCCTGCACGAACCTGGGAACAAACCTCGCCCATGCATCGCGCGTGGCCACCTACTATGATTGCAATCATTTGTCGTCGGGCACCAAACATTTGTCCCCGGAACGCACCTCTTCTGGTCGGCGGGGGAACACTGTGGACAGTGGCCGTCACAGTGATGGTAGCAGAAGGGGTCCCCGTCCGAGACGCTCCACGCAGTGGCCCACTCGGTCACGTTCGCGTACCGAGTTCCGTCACCTTTGGCGAGCTCGTCCCCTTTCCGGCCGTTGTAGTTGCCGCAGAGCCCGCCGACGTTGCCGTAGTAACTGCTGCTCAGGGACACCATGATGTACGAAGACCAGTCGAACGTGACCTCGATCCCGAGGTCGGTTTTCAGGGTGCCTCTGATCCCGGACAGGGTGATGGAGATGCTCCCTCCGTCCAGGTCCACCGGCAGGTCTGCCAGTGTACCGTCCACCTACCAGGACAAATATTGTTAATGTTTCATGAATAAATGTGCACTTTAACACCAATACACACATATTCCTTCATATATTGGGAAATTACGTTTTTTTGAGAAATCAAATCCTAATAAAGGGTAAAGGGGCATTTAGCAGATGCTGTTGTCCAAAGCAACTTACCATCAGTACATTTGTGGGGTTTGACATGTGGACAGTTGGAGGAGGAGGGGGATCAAGGGGATCGAACCGCCGACCCTACGGTTAGTGGACGACCCGCTCTGTCCACCCGCTCTACCTACTGAGCTACTGCCGCCCTAATAATTGCATATAATTGCATATAATCTAAATTGACTAACATGCGAGAATCTTCATGACCGTTGAAGCTCGGGTAGGCAATTTATTTTAGGGACATTCTTTTGTCATCCTTATTGAAATTCTCTTTACATCCTGACGGCAATCAGTAAATCAAATGCTCTAGAGGAAAGATCAATCAAAAGCTAAAGGCAGCGAGCTAGTCATGTGTTTTTTGAGAGAGGCCTGAGGAAGAGGTGTCTACTCTAGCTTTAACAGCTTATTTGAGTACGACTCATCTAGGGATAGAGTTTGAAGTAAATAAATACAAATTCAAATATCTCGGCCAAAATAAAAAAACACCAGGGCCATGTTCCGATATCCATATTTACCGTACTTACTATACGTTTGAGTACGTAGGGTGTTCCGATTACGAGTTACTCAAAACAGTTAGTACACATAGTGTACACTTTCCGTACTCAACGGCAGCCATCTTAGTTACGTAGCGGAAGAGGCGGAGCCAGGCTGAGCCGCGCTCAGTTCGAAAATGGCTAGACCTCAGTGGGCGTAATGGATTCACGTGTGTTTGGCGGGTGACGCGGCCGCGCAGCTGATAGTAATTTCCAGTAAGTGCACCATTTGGAACAACACTAACATCTGAAAATCTCCGCACTTAGTGAGTGCGGATAGTGCACTACGTTTAAGTGTACTCATGAAGTATGGATATCGGAACACGGCCCAGGTCCTAAATGGACCACTGTGCTATAATCCTACCAGCACGCTTCCTCTGGAGCCACTGGGTATCTCAAGGGTGTGGCCCAGGAGCTCCACCACCACGGAGCGAACAAAGGATCCTGCAAAGTTCCCACGAAGCTCATTCTTGGTCAGCACCAGAACTTCTGGGAGGTTGGGGTCTTTCCCTAGAGGGGCATCACATAAAGTCGGGTATTGGGACGCAGGCCTACATTGATTCTCTTGGATCAGTCACTCTGAGACGACATATTTCTATCAATTTTGTACTATTATTATTTGTTTTGAATGTGCACAGGTGGAAATGTGTGTGAAGAATGTGAAGAGGTAACATGCGCATGACAAATATGCACAACCTATTTGGCCAAATAACAAACATAAATATAAACATACAAATAAATACTTAACACAACATAACACGTATTTAACATGTATCACAGTGCATGACAGTGTATGTAACGCAACATGTATTTCTAATGACTGAACTGGCGTGTGTGACCGCACACCTGTGGTGTTGACCAGGACATAGGAGCACGTCCCCTGGAAGGAGTAGGTCCAGCCGTCGAAGGTGCTGTAGTGGGGGTCTCCGACGGCCGTGCACGAGGCTTTGGAGACGGGCACACACAGTGCCTGGCCCTCCTCCACCTCACAGCGCTCCTTGGCTCTGCAGTGAGCTTCGGCACAGGGGTCTGGGTCGCACGGGCCAGGGGAATAATGATAGCTCAGTACAGTGCAGTGTCCTATTACTGTAGTACGTTACAGATAGCATTGTATAGTATGGTAACATACACTACAGTATAGTATTGTATAGTATAGTAACATGTAAAGCACAGTACAGTATTATTGCTTTATATAGTATAGCATAATAGTATACATTTACATTTAGAGCATTTAGCAGATGCTTTTATCCAAAGCGACTTACAATAAGTACATTTGTCATACAATACATACCATACTATACCATACAAACTATAGTATAGTATGGTAACAGTACATACAGTACACAGTATAGTATTGGATAGTATAGTAACATGTACAGCACAGTATAGTATTATTGCTTTCTATAGCATAGTATATTAACAATAATAATATAATATAGTATTATCCCAGAGTGTAATGTAGTGTTAGTGTGTTGAAGTACAAATTTCAAGTACCAGTTGAAGATTCGACAAAGAAGGTTGTGGAAAGAAGGTGGAATGATTGTGGGGATAAAAATGAAGCCGAGCGGCAGACTCGGGGGTTGGAACGTGTGTTTTACCGATGGGGTAGCAGCCCAGAGCGCCATCCTTCACATCACACTTCTCCTCCTCCTTGCAGCCGGCAGTCTGGCAAGTAAAGTGACCGGCCTGGCACTGGCATCTCACAGAGCAGTCCTCGCGTACCACGGACACGCCTGACTGGAGGGCAGAGAGGGCTCAACACCACATTTTCCTCTCAACCGCAGTCACGTGGATTACGAAGAATCAGAACCAGAAAGATGTTTATTGCCAAGTAGGTTTAGGGACTAATGGACGTAGTGGTGTCGTCCATTAGCACACAGAGCCGATGTGCGCTGGCTCTACCTTGTAGTACCACCTCACTACCTTGTAGTACCACCTCACTACCGTGTAGTACTACCTTGTAGTACCACCTCACTACCTTGAAGTACTACCTCACTACCTTGTAGTACCACCTCACTACCTTGTAGTACCACCTCACTACCGTGTAGTACTACCTTGTAGTACCACCTCACTACCTTGAAGTACTACCTCACTACCTTGTAGTACCACCTCACTACCTTGTAGTACTACCTCACTACCTTGTAGTACTACCTTGTAGTACTACCTCACTACCTTGTAGTACTA
>JAOPJK010009004.1:0-11396 GCA_027123565.1 Phycis chesteri
ACACACACACACACACACACACACACACACACACACACACACACACACACACACACACACACACACACACACACTTCCTGTTAATGGCTCGTCATCAGCAGCGAGCCAGCAGACAACTGTTGACAAATGTATTCTACCTATTTAACCCTCAACGGTTTGTTAAAATCACAGATATGCTTCTGCTCAGTACTGGAAATGTAGGCTTCGACAGCGACTGGGTGGCTTTCACAGCCCGCACTGAATATACCCAAGCGAAAAAGAGGAAATATATTCGGCGCATGATATTAATATTTTATTGGTTACTTTTTCCCCCCCTTTTTTTATCTCTTCAGAAACTTCAGTGAGATAATTACATCGGTATAATGTAGATCAGGACGGTTTGGATAAAGGAGACTCCACTATAGGCTACATTGGCACAACCTAAACGTGAAGGTTTTAACAAAAGGCAAGACGTGTCCGAGTTCGACTCTGCGATTGGCAAGAATCAATCAAATATCAAACTCATTCCCGTCACGTCGAAGGCAGACACCATAAGACATGTCAATAATTCAGCGCATTTCTACTCAACATTAGCGCTGTGTGTTTCATAAAACGGGTCACGTGTGTGCTCGGGACCTAAACTAAACGGCCCCTCGACGCGGACACGGGACCAAACACACCAGGGCATCAACCCAACTCGTTCTTTCTCTCGGGATCGATTCCAACAGGTGCAGCCTATCGGTCAGACACCACTTGCGTGATTCAATGCAGTCATCGAGAACATTTAGGTTGCCATAAAACCCGTATTCAGTACAAGGGGGGGGCCATCAATTTGTAATGTAGACGATTTATAGGTCAAATCCCCCGCTTACCTTTTGAGGGTGATAGCCTTGGAACGCGATCAATCAAATCCGTGATCGATGCCAAGCCCGCGGTTTCGCTCGATTCCTCCTCGGTTCCTCAACGGGCTCGCTCGCTGTGCCAAACACTTGGTCGCTTTTCACCGTCTACAGAATATTTTCCCCCATCATCATCATCATCATCATCATCACCATCACCATCATCACCATCAACAGACAAAAGAACGTCGATGGGTGACCGCGTCTCTCGATCCAATCCACAAGTCCCGATTCCACTTTTCAACAAACTCTCATCTCAATTTTTTTTGGTGTGTTTCTTCTTTCATTCCGCACCATATCCGGATTTCACTGTCGCTAAAAACAAAATACTAACATTTCAACAAAGCCCGTTGAAGTTGAAATCCAGAGAAAGAGAGATGCAGATATAAAGGTGCAGAGCGCGATACAAGATTAATGAGAGGAGCCCAGTAGCGAGAGAGAGGAGCCGTTCCTGCCCCAAATCAATACGCCATCCAGCCAGAGAATTGGGATTGGCTGGGAAAAAAAAATCTAAAAATATTTGCGGTAGGCCTATTGCAACATTGAGCGTTTCGGCTAAATTAAGTATCAGTGCGATCTAGTCTGACTGATTATGGCACACATATACAATAACACACGCAACTTGTTTTCTGCTCATGTCGACAGGATTCCCAAAGGAGTTTCCGAAATGAAGACGCGAGGACGTCAAGTTTGTGTCGATCAACTGCTCTTTTCACCAAAGGCCCTCCATGTGTTGGTCGAACTGGAAACATCCAAAAATACGCACTTTAAATTGGACTACATGCGCCCAGTCGTCAGTGACAATATTGAACTACTATTTGTTAAGAGTTAAATATAACATCATCTCCCACTGTCAGTGGCATCGTTGGAGATGAAAATGTATATAACTGATCGGGAAGTACGTCTTTGTAATCTATATCAATCAAGGAAAGCTGTTTAAGGTGAGGAATTCAAATGATCAAAACATGATCATGCCAATATCTGATGTCTTTGGTGTGTCTGTGTGCGACAAGCGTGTGCGCTAAATGTGTGTGTGTGTGTGTGTGTGTGTGTGTGCGCGCATGTGTCTGTGCGTGGACTGGGTGAGTCACCGGTCATGTCTGTTCCTGCTGTGTCTTCATCTGCCCTTTCCGACCACGGACGCCGCGAGGACGGGACCACAAGCCCTCTCTGGATTCGCTGACATGTACGTTTAAGCTCACCTCTGACACGGCTTGACCACCCCCACAGTGGTGGGCCGGCAGCCTGCGACCTACAGGGGGGGCTTGCAGGGTGTTTCAGATGTAAATAAACCATGTGAGTCAGACCTATGCAGAAACACTCAAACACAACGATCGGAGGCGGGGGGGGGGGGGTAGGGAGAAGAAGAGAGAGGCAGGCAGAGAGAGGAAGAGAGAGAGAGAGATATAAGAGCGAGGCAGGTAGAGTGAGGTAAGCCGATAGAGAGAGAGGCAAGTAGAGTGAGGTAGGGAGAAGGAGAGAGAGGCAGGTAGAGTGAGGTAGGGCGATAGAGAGAGAGGCAAGTAGAGTGAGGTAGGGAGAAGGAGAGAGAGGCAGGTAGAGTGAGGTAGGGCGATAGAGAGAGAGAGGCAAGTAGAGTGAGGAAGGGAGAAGGAGAGAGAGGCAGATAGAGTGAGGTAGGGCGATAGAGAGAGAGGCAGGTAGAGTGAGGAAGGGAGAAGGAGAGAGAGAGGCAGATAGAGTGAGGAAGGGAGAAGGAGAGAGAGGCAGATAGAGTGAGGTAGGGCGATAGATAGAGAGGCAGGTAGAGTGAGGAAGGGTGACGGAGAGGGAGGCTAACTGCATGGACCAAGGCAATTACCCCCTTAATTCACACATACACAAACAAACCCGGCATAGAAGATAACACTAGATCCCCTGGCGAGAAAATGTGGATGTTCACAGCAGCAGAAGGACAGGCAAGAATAGTTAAAAAAAAACACTATACATCAATATAGCAATATATATAAATACATCAATCAATCCATACAAAAATGATCAAAGACAATACATGACCACAACACACACACACACGCACACACACTGTTGTCTTGAGATGTAGACATATGTGGATGGATATTGAGTAAACAGTGCTGTTATGACTCCCGGGGGGACAGACAGACAGGTCTATCTCCGCCTGCCTGCTGGCTGTATTGACAGCAGAGAACATAGCATTCCAGAGTGGGCAGATCCCTCGGGTGTGGGGGGGCGGGGGAGATGGATTGACGAGTGTGTGTGTGTGTGTGTGTGTGTGGGGGGGGGGGGGTGTTGCTGTACATGCCAGAGTACATTGGGTTCGATCTTCACTGTCCAACCCTGCAGCCCATCCCCGAGCAGGATGCCCCCAGACGGAGCTGACCTGCTCCTCACCAAACGTAACTCAAGTACTCAGCCAGTGAGCGGCTGCTGTAATCCGAAGCGATTTTCTTTACAAGTGAGCGCTCGGAACAGCCAGAGCGGGGAACGGGAGCCGCTACCGGGAGAACGTCACGGTGCTGCAGCGCTGAGACACACACACACACACACACACGCACACACACACACACACACACACACACACACACACACACACACGCGCGCACGCGCACACGCACACGCACACACACACAATGACTAGGTTCTCACAGATAACGGAGGCAGAGGGTAAAATCTTGCTCAGGCTGAAGGCCACCTGGGGAAGCTCACTGTGTTTTTGGATTCCATTCAGTCACAGTCCACCGAGGTTCAGTCCAAATAAACAAAGCCAGTTGCATCATGTCCAGTGTGTGTGTGTGTGTGTGTGTGTGTGTGTGTGTGTGAGGGACAATGCAACCAGGGGACGACGTGTAAACCCCTCAGTGCTCCTCAGCAAGAAACATTGGCCATTTTACGCCACCAGGTGGCAGAGTGAGACAAGGCTTCCCCACGCCGGTAACACCGTGCAGGCCGAGCGGCACATCCAAAAGCTCCCGGTTTGTCACCACTCATCCATCCCATGATCTAACGTTGCCTTCAGGCGGCTGAGACGTGGCTCTCATTGGAGAGCCCGACGGACGCCAAACAGAGCTGTTGTTAAGAGTTATCATCGACGGAAAAGTGACTGATCTGTGACCCCTGTGTTTGTGTCTGGCCCCACTCATCACCCTGACCCCGTAATGCAGCAGCCAGCTGTCCGCTGGTAAATGATGAGGCATGCCGCCATCCTTCACACACACACACACACACACACGCACACACACACAAAGTGATTGGTTGTGATAGCCCCCTACAGTAGGTTGTAAGTTAAAAGGTGGAGAAAGGAAGACAAGACCAGCCGAGCAATCACGATCTCGATGGCATGTATGTGTGCGTGTGTGTGTGTGTGTGTGTGTGTGTGCGTGTGCGTGTGCGTGTGCGTGTGTGTGTGTGTGTGTGAGTGTGAGTGTTTAATTGACATAATTTATGAATTGGTCTTGTTAATGTACGTATAATGGAATGAGACAGTACTGATTGTGTGTAAGCGTGTGTGTCTTTGTGTTTCTGTATGCCCTGTGTTAGTGTCTGCAAGCTCTATGTGTGTGTGTGTGTGTGTGTGTGTGTGTGTGTGTGTGTGTGTGTGTGGTGGGTCTTGCCCTGGTGCCCCCTGCTGGCCGGGGATGAGAAGTGATGGACTGGTCAGTCAGGGCTGGGTTGGTGTGACTGATGCTCTGGGGCTGATGGGGGATGGCGGGCTGAGCCTTCTGCCCGTCCCGGAGGCCCACAGCGGAGGACCGGGGACTGGGGAACGCTTGAGGAACGGCAGGGCAGCATAGCTCAGGGGGCAGAGCGGGTCGTCCACTAACCACTATCCACTAATCTGAGCTGAGCCCATCAGAACACACACACACACACACACACACACACGTTGAGTGACAGGGTAGTCAGCGTGTGTGTGTGAGATCGATAGCCAGAGTCTGATGGCGAAGAAGCCCACTCTATCTCCGCCTGCTGATGTTCCTCCAGGTGTTGACAGCTGCACATCAGCGCTGTGCAGCCCCAATAACAAGACCTCCACTTCACACCTCTAACAAATACATCTGGACAGCGCAGAGCCGTGGTTAATGTCACCACGCTGTGGCTTTAAGACATCGGTCAGGTGATTCCGCCGCGGTTCAGCTTGCACCGGGTGGCGTGAAGGGGACCTTCTCAATCCAAAGAGCACACAGCCACTCTGGGTTAATCGACCTTCAAAGGAGAGGGCCTCCTTCAGAACCCATCAGTTATGGACGTGTGGAGAACTTCAATGTTACCGACCGCTCTGCTGTCAGGTAACTCAAACACGAGCGAGCGAGAGAGAGAGAGAGAGAGAGAGAGAGAGAGAGAGAGAGAGAGAGAGAGAGAGAGACAACAAAGTTGCAGCAGCATCACACGTGAAGACTTCAGTTGATGAATTGTGTAACATGTAACAAGCAGAGGGAAACAGTTGTATCTCCTACAGCCACGAAATAGCTTTAAACTGTGAGACGGAAACTTCACATCAAATATGCAAAGATTGAATTAACAAACTGCACGACAACACACATCTAAACACGTATAACAGATTAGAAATACATGGGAGGTTATAAGGGGTTTGGATATCGTTGTACATAGATATTTGAGTTTGAGCATTTCTTTTTTCTGATATTGCTCACACACGTTTGCAGATTTCATTTCCTGTGTGGAGCAGCTGTGATTTAAAAAGATGAGCTCCTTTCTCTGTGATCTCCTCCACACATTCCAGCAGATCTAAAGGCTGAGAGGCGGGCTCACATAAGAGCAGACACCTGCCCCTGAACCTCCGACAAAAAGATGAGAGGGAGACCTAGCTGACCATGGGCCCATCAAACAGTACTCTACATCAAACACTGTCTATATCTCACTAATAAAATACTTACACTACTTACAATACTTACTTAAAAAACATACAAGAGAAAAATAATGAAAGAGTGACATCATAGTTTCCATGGACATGCATGTGTTTGAAAGAGGAAGAGAGAGGGGGGAGTGAGGAAGAGAGAGGGAGCGGGGGAGAGAGGCAGAGAGAGGGAGGGAGGGAGGCAGAGAGAGAGAGGGAGGGAGAGAGGCAGAGAGAGGGAGGGAGGGAGAGAGGCAGAGAGAGGGAGGGAGAGATAAATTGAGGTGCCTTCAGGGTTACGCTATTTTGAGGTCAGGGGTCAAGGTAGAGAGACAAACACCATGTGAGGGACGATGTAAGAAAACAGAGAGAGGAGAGCTGAGAGGTCCTGATGTAGAGCAGAGTGTGTGTGTGTGCGTGTGCCTGCGTGCGTGCAGACAGACCGAGAGGGACAGAGAGAGGGACAGACAGTGTGTTACTGCTGTCTCAGCTGGTTGAAACCACTTCTGACACAACATGCACGCAGACACAGACACATTTCGCACGTACGCGCGCGCATGTGTGTATGTGTGTGCGTGTGTGCGTGTGTGCGTGTGTGCGTGTGTGTGTGTGTGTCTGGGTGAGCGTGCGGGTTCCGTGACACACTCTTTGCACAGCGGCTAACGAGGCCGGCTCTGTCCACTTGCCTTGGGAGCGGGGGACTCGGTTTGCAGGGGGGAGGCTGTTAGAGGCTCTCCGAGAGAGAAGCCGTTCATCAGGCCAGCGCTGATGAAACATCAGGGTTAGCCGGCCCTGCGAGGCAGGATTCTCTCCAGGCCGCCTTCGCCAGCAATATTTATGTTATGAATCCTTCCATCCTCCTTACCCAACCTTCGCGTGTCCCTCATTCCTCCCAATATCCTTCTGTCCACAGAGAACACTGCTTCACCCACACACACACACACATGTACACACACGGACACACACACACACACACGCACACACATGCACACACGCACGCATGCACACACACGCGCACGCACGCACACACACACACACACACACACACACACACGCACACAAGCACGCACGCATACACACACACACACACACACACACACACGCACGCATACATACACACACACACACACACACCCAACACACACACACACACACACACGCACACACGCGCACGCACACACACACACACACACACACACACCCAACACACACACCGCGCTCTTGATCTCCGGGTGAATCTGTCCAGGGGAATGGTTTAGCAGGCTTGTGGGGGACACAGTGGAAGAACAACAACACATACCTCCATCCACTCCATGGCCTGGGCGTCACCATGCCTGTAACACGAGAACCAGTGATTCATCACGCCTCCCCTGGGCTTCCTCATCCCTAATATATCCATCCATCCATCTTCGTCTTCAGCCATACCAACACATCTCTTAAGTCCTAACAGTCGGTAATGATCCATTGAAAGAGAACTACTGTAGCTATGGTGTGGTGGGCAACAAGCAAACTAAACAAGGACTATCACTATATATACATTACATGTGTATATCATATATAATATATACATATACATATATAAATAGGCAATCAATTAAATGGAGAAAAAAACACGAATGTAGTAATCCAATGTAATCCGATCTTCAAAGGACCTTCCTTATACTGTCCTTTGTCTTCTGAAACTTAGCCTCACTAGTAACACAGCCTCAAACACGTCTTCCCAGAACGTCTAGTGGTGAAGAACAACCCTCCCCAGGTCTTCAACACCTGTAATATTGTCCTCAGCGTTATTTGCAGTTTGTCACTGGCTGTCATGTCGGGCTTCCCGCGATCTGCTCCAGTGTGCTGTTTTCCTACGTTACCCAGAATGCCTTTCACTACCCCCGCTCAACATCAGGAGGCAAAAGTCTGCATATACTGTATCTATGAACTGATTAAATGAGTCAAGCGTATCATGATATGTTTCTGGGTGTGAGGCTTGACAGAGTGCATCCTCTACTCCAGGCAGGGCCCCCAGAACCTGAAGGCATATCTAAAGTTCATCAACATGGGCTCAGGTTGGTGTGTCTCTTCAGCCAGAGACATCTGGTCAGCATCCTCACACAGCGCCTGAGGCTCAGCAGGTCCTCCCGCCCCCTGGAGCCTCCTCTGTTCTCAGAGCCCTAAAACCCCCCCTGGTCCAGGATCAGCACGGCTCGAGACAAGCCTCATGGGCCTTGTGAGACAGCTTGGTAGCTGAATAAACATATTCTGTGTGTGTGTGTGTGTGTGTGTGTGTGTGTGTGTGTGTGTGTGTGTGTGTGCGCGCGCGAGGTTACCTGAAGTTGCAGTGCATAAAGAAAGTTAAGTGATGGACAGAAGTGCTGAATCAGCAGCAACATTCCTCCGGTCCTTCGAGAGTCAAACTAGTGGGCCTTCACTTTGAAGCTTTCATGTTGACCTCTGTCGTTCACCAGTTAAATAAAGATGGTCCAACGTTACGTTTTGACGTACACGTGAGAGGTTTTGAGTGGAACCAAGGAACCGATGTTTCTGAGTCCGCGCGGACCTGCGGTTCTCCTCCAAGGGTGAGCCGAGTGAGCAGTGAGCTCCGGCAGAGGGTGGCTCTCCATCTCAGGGGCGCTGGCCCGCGTGGCAACACGGACCCATTTCAACTCGACAACGTTGTTATTCTGCAATCTGCATTCATAGACGTATTGAACCAGGGCTCCAGAGCGCAGCTGGAGAGGCGCTGGCTGGGAGGTGATGTGTGATGTTCATTTAGCTCCAGACATGGAGGGGAGGGGGGACCCGTCTACTGTGGGTCTGCGTTGAGGAAGAGGGTGACAGTAACCTTTAGAGCTGTTTCTAATGCCTCCTCTCTCATTACCACAGTCGTTCCAGTGAGAGGAATCACGTGGTGTGAGGAAAGTGATGACGCCTGGAACTCTATTTATAGTGTTAGGGTGACCTGGGGAGAGGGGGGCTGGGGGAGGGAATCGGGAGAGGAGACACGAAGAGAACATTGTGATCATCACAAAACAATTGAGCTGTGTTTCCACAGTTATAGTGATAAATATGTCCTGTGCCTACAAATCACACACACACAAACACGCACGCGCTCGCGCACACACGCACGCACGCAATTATTTGTTGTTTGACTAACTATCACCAAGCGCAGTACTGTGAACATCTGGCAGATGTGTACAGATGTAAAAGTAATTGTTGTCAGACTCCACCCCTGTCTTCTTTGCACTGTGAACAGCGCGGGTCCGATAGACTGAGGTTTAAAGTCTGCAGCGACTGAGCAGACAGAGAGGACCAAGGGCACAGTCACACCCTCCACACGCACACCACAAGCAGGTGAGGGCTGGCTGAGCATTACTGCAGGACAGCTGATGGATCGGCCGAGTCTGGGCTCAGAGCACACACAGGGCACGGTGGACACACGGTATGATGAGAGGTAACCCTGCGCAGTGCCACGAACAAACCCTCAACACTGAATCGCATCGCGCAGCAATGGCAACTCACCGCTGGAAATAGCATTGTGTGTTGGTAGACGACCCGGGGTGGAGGTGAGACTACTCGGGGTGGAAGTGAGACTACCCAGGGTGAAGGTGAGACGACCCGGGGTGAAGGTGAGACGACCCGGGGTGGAGGTGAGACTGCCCAGGGTGGAGGTGAGACTACCCAGGGTGGAAGTGAGACTACCCAGGGTGGAGGTGAGACTACTCGGGGTGGAGGTGAGACTACCCAGGGTGAGGTGAGACTACCCAGGGTGGAGGTGAGACTGCCCGGGGTGGAGGTGAGACTACCCAGGGTGAAGGTGAGACTACCCAGGGTGGAAGTGAGACTACCCAGGGTGAAGGTGAGACTGCCCGGGGTGGAGGTGAGACTACCCAGGGTGAGGTGAGGTGACCCAGGGTGGAGGTGAGACTACCCAGGGTGAGGTGAGGTGACCCAGGGTGGAGGTGAGACTACCCAGGGTGGAGTTGAGATGACCAGGGGGCGAAGGTAAGACGACCCAGGGAGGAGGTGAGACTACTCGGGTTGGAGGTAGCAGACCAGGTTAAAGCAGTACTGATGTAACATTAGAAGGAAATCCCCCCAGCCCTTCTAATCCCAGCTGACCTGCCCTCAGTCAGAGAACCTCTGTGGAGGAAGGTGGAGGTACCTCATCCTCACCTCCCTCACGTACAGAGAGCTTCATCCAAACAGCTCACGGTGCAAGGAGGACCGTGGTCTTCTTCACCGTCAGTGTTTCTGTGAGCAGCGAGGCGTCTCAGGAACAGTTCATCTCTCCAACTGCTCTTCAGTCTGTTGGCTACTTGACTAGAAGAGTGAGTTGGGGGAATCTACCCATGTTCATTCACAATGTAATTGTGTATCAATCAACTGACGCTCCAATGGTTCAACGCTTTCACTCATAGTAAGTCTTCTCTGCGGTTCATTTAGCTCAAAGTGACGACCGGGGGGTAATTCCACTTCACAAGATAAGCAAAAAGCAACGTCTCCACACAGCCATTTGTTCGTTTCTTCGATTGCCTACTCTGTTAACGGAATCACTTCTCTCGTGCCGTCTGGTTTCAGAATGGCCACTTGAGATTTCACAGGTCAGCTTCAGATTGACAGGCCCTTTGTGGCATTATTCATCACAGTATCTGCCGCCAGCGGGTCGACCTGCTGCGATCGTCTCGGGAGTCTCGCCAAACACACACACACACACACACACACACCGATGGGTGCAGGGAGGGGACCCTTCATCAGCCGCGTGTGTGGGTTGTATACGCAGTGCGCCCAACAGGGCTGACGGACCCTCGCCGACTGATTAACCGAGGGGCTGGCCGCGGCGTGACCACAGGGCGTCCGTCCAGCCACCAGCCGCGTGAGGATGGCTGGCTCCCCGTGAGTGTAACCATAGAGACCAGAGTGGTGATGCCGCTCGTTGGCATCACAGCGACATGTCTTGTGGATGAGACGCTGACGCTGAAAACCGTTGTGATCTAACCTGACACCATTATCGTTCATCTCCTCAGAAAGCCCACAGTATCACCAGGGTTCCAGCACTGGTGGGGGGGGGGAGGCCAGGGGGCCATTAGGATGTGAGGGGCTCGACATGTTTATGAAGCTGGGGCCCCGCGGCACTTAAGGAGTTATTAGTCAGGGAATGTCATGTCACTGCTGCCGCGTAGCCCTGGATATAGAGGCAGCCTATTGATCTGCGGGAACACAGAGGGGGAGAGGCCCTGAGTGATGACGAGAGGAGCCTCTTCTCTCTCTTATTAAGCCCGGGTTTCATCACTCTGAGACCCCCCTCCTCCCTCACCCCTCCTCCCCCCCTCGACACTCCATCTCCCTCAGGGGGGGAGTCTCTCCTCCGCCTCCTCTGTCCTCGGCGTCCCTCTCTCTCTCTCTCTCTCTCCCTCTCCTGACGAAACCTCTCCCTCGTTGACCAGATCTCACCTTCGGTGTCCCCCCCCCCGCTATCAAAGCCTCACCCTCCACTCTCCCCTCCTGCTCCTTGCTCCTGCATTGTATTCTCCTCCTCATTTGGTACGGAGTCAGTGTGCAGCCCCCCCCCCCCCCCCCCCCAGTGCCCGCCCCCGAGCCCCCCGACCACCCCCCTCTGGCCCACCACGACCCGCTTCCGCTCGACGTCGAGGCCGTGGACACGGTTGTGGGAGACGTGGACACGGTTGTGGGTGACG
>JAOPJK010010357.1:0-11346 GCA_027123565.1 Phycis chesteri
CCCCTCCCCCCCCTCTCTCCCCTCCTCTGGACCCCGGCTGGAGTCCCAGTCGGGCCGAGGTAGACGGCTGCAGGCCGTGCCCTGGATTCCAGCACTTGGCCTACTTTGAGGAGTATTTTGGTCTTCTCTGTGGTGAACACGTTCATTATTATTCATTATTATAATGCACTCGTTGAGATTCTAATCATGCCGTCAACTCGTGATCCCCGGTAGACACCAGACGACAGAATAAATAAATAAAACTTTATTTTCCGTTAAGAATTATGTACAATATTCACAATGAAGAGTCATTGTATAACATGGTCATTCAAACAAGGATGAAGAACGTTAATTCAGTTTATATGGACATGTAAATGAGCTATAGTTATTAAACAGGAACGCCCTCAAACAAACTAAGCTCATGAGCCAATCACACAGCAATCTGCACCCCTAAAATATTTGCACTCTTACATTTTTAATAAACTGACGAAATGATTGACCCACAAACAGGAAATCAATCCATTGTGACTTATATTCTCTCTTGCGGCAAGTAGTGTGACAAGTAGTTTGGCAAAAATAATAATAATAGTATTTCAACTGGTCTGCCATACTAAACAAAATGAATTTGACTTCAACTCAACCTTTGAAGAGGTTGAGATAAACGTGTCTGTTGGCAGTGTTTGTCATGTTTAATGGTTTAAAAACAAAGTCCTTCATTTCTTGCCAAGGCCCCTCGAGAGTCCAACAAACGGGCGCAATATTAGTCTGTTGTAGTATTTGGTAAGAGACGCCCATCCAAGCTGCACAGGACTGGCTCCTCCCCCTCGTTTGACCTGATCAGTTGTGTTTGACCCGGTGAAGTCCCCCCACGGAGTCCAGTCTGTACCCGGCCGCAGAACATCCCATAATAAGTCCAACAGGAGGCCGTCAAGGGGAAGCGTTGTCCATCTTCCCCTGTTTCTTGAACAGCTTCATCAGCTGAGAGAACCTCTCTGCAATCTGGGAGGGATGGAGGACATTTCAAGTTGACATGACGTCACGAGAATCAGAACATGAAACGATGCAAACTGTGGGCGTTCTAAGCAGGGTAGGGACAGTAGGTACCTGGGACCGTGTACAAGGGATCATGTGTATGTATGGATGTACGTACCTGGGCCGAGGACTTGTCGAGCTTCTCAGATAAAACGGAGAAGGTCTCCCGAGACGCTCCCTTGGTCTTCAGGTCCAGCAGGATAGCTCGGTCTTCATCTCTGAAAAGCACCAGGAGTCAGGGGCATGCGCTCGTACAACAGACAGAGCTTCTGGAGATGAAGCTCTGAGAAAACCATCGAGGTAGATCTCTTTTGCTTCTATCTTGTGCTAGTGTGTGTTTACTTCTTCTGATGTGAGAGCTTAAATGTGGTTACATTTGTAATTATTCATTCAATGTATAGGGTGGGTAATTTCCCCAAACAGGACGTGTGATGAAATGGAGGTTCTGGTGGGATGACTTTGTGCGGTCTAACTTGGGAACAGTGCCTCAAAATGTTCAACATTCATCTACTGACCTGGTCCAGGCAACGACCACCTCCCCCTTCTTCTTCACCACGTTCTTGGCGGACAGGCTTGACGGGGGAGTCTTCGGCGGGGACTCTGTGTCCTTGCTCTTCCCCCGCTTGGAGCTCCTCTGCTCCGACGTCCTCGCCGAGACCGCCTTCCTCTGCCTCCTGCCGGCCCGCCCCTCATCCTTCCTGGCCCGCTTGGCCTGGCTCTTCTCCTGGTGCATCTTCCGCTTCCTGCTGACCGCGCGCTTCCTCGGGGTGCTGCCGTCCTCCACGATGGCGAGGCGGCCCTCGGACGCCGTGGACATCTCCATCTCGTCCGCGGACGACGCCAAGTCCGAAGGGCGCGGCGGCGTCTCTTTACCGCTGGCCTGCACCTGCAGACCTTCCGGAACGGCCGGGGTCGTCTCCTCTGGAGCGGGCGGAGGAGCTGTCTGGAGACTCGGCTCCTTCCTAAAGCTCTTCTCTAAAAAGAGCGCTTTGGGCACGCGCTCTGCCGTGCGTGGTTCCTGCGTGTGCAGGTCTGTCTCCCCGCGGCCCCGGTCTTCCTCCGTCAGCGTCCGACTCAAGCTGTCGTCGTCGTCGTCGCCGTCGGTGAGCGTGGCTTCGGCCGCCTCCACCGCTGACTGCCGGATCCTGACGATGAAATGGTCATTGGACCGCTCCATGACCACGGCCTGCATGGGCAGGTGGGGCTTGAACTGGAACAGCACCGAGGCCGCCGCCTCCCCAGTGCCAGCGGTGGCCGTGGAGGCGGTGGACGAGCACAGGCTGGAGTCGGAGTTGTCCGTGTCGAGCGCCAGGTGCAGGTCCTGCTGCTCCCAGGCGTCCTCTCCGTCCAGCAGGGCGTCCTCGCCGAAGTGGGCGCTGATGACGCTCTCGGGCGTGGACATCATGTCCACGGCGCGGGGCTGCAGGAAGCTCAGGTGGCTGTCGGACTTGAGCGGGGAGGGGATGGTGAGGGACACGGCCAGGTCGTCGGCCAGGAGGGAGTAGGACCTCTGGGCGTTGGCCCCGCCGACCGACGGCAGCTCCAGCAGGCAGCTCTCGTCGAACATGGCCGGGTTCAGGGGCATGTGGAGGGCCTTGGGCTGTGGGGAACACAGCTTGCTCGGGGAACACAGCTTGCTGGGCGAGATGCTGGACCATGCGGTGATGAGTTTGGATGGCGACGTCACAAATTTAGTTGGAGTGACGAATTTCCCGGGAGAGGCAAATTTGGCCGGTGAAAGAAACTTGCTGGGAGAAGTGATGCTGAGCAGGCTGTCCCCAGGGTGGAACTCCTTCCTAGGGGTGCTGAGGGACCAGGATGTGGCATCTCCAGCCGCCACACTGGCGTCCAGCAGATCTGATCCCTGCATGAGGCATTTAAATATCTCCCCCATCTGGGTGTCCCGGACCAGGTTAAAGGTCAAGCTGGAGGCCTGCTGCTCCGTAAGGATCTCGAAGTCCGACCGGTCCTGGATGGTGCCGCTGTGAGAGAGTGTAGACATCCGGTGACTTTTCTCGGGAGTTAAAGGAATACTGCGAGGAGGGAATCCAGCCACCGGTGGATTTGGCTCAGGGTCTGAATTCTGCCTCTCCATGTGGGTTATCCTTATATCTTTCCCTCTTCCCAGGCCCGTTCTAGATGGCACCACAGGACTGGGTTTAATTCTGCGCTGGATGGTTTGAACGAGCTTCTGTTTAGGACTAAGGCTCAGTTTCAGTGATGTTTTGCGAGGCGACTTCGTATGGATTTTTACATTTTTGGGTTTTGTGACCTTCTGGTCGGTGTTTACCGCACTGTGCGTCACTGTCTGCTTGCAAAAGGTTGTTAGTGCCAACTGGATGTCCATGAATAAGTAATCAAGCTGAACATCCACAAACTCCCACAGACGCTGTTTCAGGTTGGTGGCCTGCAGGTCGAATATGCGGTTGACGATGCCGTTGTTCATCACCTTCCTGAAAACGGACACGACCAGTTTGCTCAACCTGGCTTTCAGCTCACCGACCTGAGTGCTTATCTCACCAAAAATGGCGTTTTCTACATACTCCAAGAAGGACTGCTGGAAGTGGTCCATCATGGCGTAAAAGCTCTTCTTGGGGAACACCTTATGGAGTTTCATGTACTTTTTACGGATCTGAAAGCGGACCTTCTTGAGTGTGTCCATGACCTCCTCCATGGAGCTGAATGGTGTTTGCCCCCCCACAGGACACACCTTCTTAAACCGGCTCTTCCCCGAGGACGGGCTCGCCGTGGGCGGAGTCACAGGCCCGCCGGCGCCTTTCGCGGATAACCGCTTCTCCTCTGAGCTCCGCTTAGCCGCCCGGGATGTGGATTTCGGACTGGGTTTGTTCTTTATGTTGTTCGCCGACCGAGTCAGTTTTGACCGCAGTTTGGGAGGGGATACGTCAGTGGTAGCTTCGTTGCTATCGCTCAGTATTTCCCCTTCCTCCAGGTCGCTGGAGGAAGGGGAAACCCCGTCAGAATGGACGGGTAGACGGGCCAGAGAGGTCCCCGGGACTGGCTGGGGGTCCCGAGCCACATCTGGATGTTTGGTCTCCTGGTTTGGATTCGGTTTCATGGAAACGACAGTGGTGCTGCAGAAATCTGCCGCAAAGAGGGAAAGAAAGAACATTGTATCAATGAAACAATGTAGACAGTGGGTGAAGGACATCAGACGAGACGGTTGACATGATATCACCAGACCTGGACGCCCCGCAGTGAGGGGGCGCAGCGTCTGCCTTACCTCTCTGGAGGCTCTTGACATGGGGTGGCTTGGCGGTGACGTGGCGGTGAGCGGCGGCCCTCTTGGCCGGCGGCACGGGGCTCCGGAGAGGACTGATGACGTCCGGGATGCTGCGGAGGTTCTTCAGCGTGAGCATCATGGAGTCCTCGTCATAGAACAGGGGCCCCGAGCTGGACGGCTCGGCGCTGGCCTCGTCCGTCTCCACGCTGCGGCGGCGGCGGTCGCAGGATCCGTAGCCCTTCACGGGTGTACATTCTTGGACACGTTCCCGTTTCCCCGGCGATGTCATGTCCTCTGTTGTGCTGCTCACCTTGGACACGCCCACACAGCTCGCTGAGGAGCTGGGCTCGTTGCACGAGACGCCGTCGCTGCTGCCGTCGCTGTGTGTCAGAACATAGATGGCTTCGGGCAGGCTAATGTCTCCCTGAGGAAGGGCCTCCAGGGTTATGGTGCTGGACACCGTGTCCGAACCTTTGGGACTGCTACCCCGGGGGTTGAATTCTCCCTCGTGGGTGGGGTCTGGTGTGGAGGCCAGAGCCAGGGGTTGAAGATGGTTGTTGGGTGGGCTTTGCAGACCTTCTGGGCTGTCCCTTTCCTTATCTTCAGCAGCACCAATATTTGTGGCTCCAGAAACAGGATTTATGATTGGACAGGGGTTTGACATTGTTTTGTGAACTTCGTCAGAAACAGGCTGTATGATTGGACAGGGGCTAGACACCATTTTGTGAACTTCTTCAGAAACAGGACTTGTGATTGGAGAAAGGCAAGACACAGTTTTGCTAGCATCTCCCAAACCAGGGCTTGTGATTGGACAAGGGCAAGACACCGTTTCTCTAACTTCATCAGCAACAGGACTGGTTATTGGGGAGCAGCAAGACATCTTTTTATTATCCACTGGCGCTGTTGGTGGACTCTCTTGTAACTCGCACTCTGCTTCCAGCATAATGGGTTCGGTGGATTCTGTAACTTCAGAGAGATTCTCAAGGTTGTCGTTTTGTAATGGGCTGCCTTTGGGGTCTTCTGAAATGCTAACTATTTCATCCTCATGGGGATTCAAAGTTTCCAACACCTCAATCTCGACTGGATTGTTGGGTGAGGGGCACTGCGGGTTTTCAGCTGGTAATTTTGAACTAATGATGTCCTTAGCCACTACAGGAGAGTTTAGAGTTGGTGGATCAGCATTTATCCTTTCTTTATCCTCAGGGACATCACATCCTGAGGTCACCGGTTCAGGAAGGACTTCTGCTTGCTCGCTGACCACCTCTACGGTGGTTTCGGTTGTAGTCAAACTTTGGTCTTCCTCAACTTTTTCTGTGGAACATTTCTCATCTGTAGATGTCTGAATAGCTGAAGATGGCTTTGTATATTGCTCCTTGTCGTGGTTGATCTCCATTTCATTCATGCTGCCCTCTATTTCATCTATGATTAGAAACTCTTCCAGGTTAGGCTGATCATCGTCGTCTCTGCTTACAATCTCTCCATCCTCCTCTTCTTCCCCTCCTGCCCGTGGGACCCCCTGTGGGACACAGTCCTTCTGAGTCTGAGGTTTCTTCACGGGGGAGAGAGTGAGGTTCAGAGTCTCCATGAAGCACAGCTTCCTGTTGGGACTGTTCTCCTTGAGACCCTCCACCCGCGGTGGAGCAATGCTGTCCGCCTCCTGCTCCACATCCTTGATGGACCTCTCTGCTTCTCTGCTCTCCACTCTTCTCCTCCCCTCGTCCCTCGACCTGCTCCTGTCTGAGTCTCTGTGCTTCTCACTCCTCTTCTCCCGCCTCTCGTCCTCCCTCCGCCTCTCCGTCTTCCTTCTTTCCTCGCCAGAGGGATCTGCTCGGTCGCCCTTCCACCGGGAGGACTCCCCGTTTCCGTCAGCATGGTGCTTCGTGGTCGCAGTCCTTCGGTCTTTACTGCTACTGCTCAGTTTCTTCTGGCTCGTCCTGTCTGCGTGCTTGTCTTTTCTATGCTCTCGAACAGAGTCCCTTAGGTGTGACTCTTTAGGTTCTGCGCTGTTCTGATTGGACTCTGAGGAAGCGAGTTTGGCCTTGTCTTGCTTCCTGTTCAGACTTATAGAGTTGGGACTCTTCGCTCTCTCTGAACTGTGATGTTCCTCAGCATCTTGAGAACGGCTACTTTTCAGTAATTTGTGGCTAATGTGTTTCGTCCTGCTCTCTTTCTCTTCTCTGTGAGATCTATTTCTACGATTCGTTTCACAGTCCTTACTGGGCTCTGAACTGGACTTGAGTCTCTTATCACTTGGTTGCGATCGTGTCTGGCTTCTGGGCTCTTGCTCTTTTTGCTTCGAAGTATTCGGTGTGTCCAGCTCACCAAGTTCTGGAGACAAGCCAGAGGAGGATTGGCCCAAAGACTGGGATTCAACCTCCAGTTGTTTAGCCATTGCTTCTGAATCTAATCTTGAAGAACATTTGGGAAGGGCACCAGCGAGCTTTGATTTGCTCGTCTGGAGACGTGTGGTGTCAGGTCGCTGTGCTGCCCCATCTTCTACCTTGTCTGGAGGTGGGGGTGGAGGTGGGGGAGGGTGCACTGTTGGTGGAGGAGGTGGGGGAGGGTCCACTGTTGGTGGAGAAGGTGGGGGAGGGTCCACTGTTGGTGGAGGAGGTGGAGATGGTTCTTTACTTGTGGAAATTCTTGAAGAAGTCCTGATTGGCTTGGGCGGAGGAAGTGAAGAAGGAAGAGGAGGGTTGGTTGGTGGTGCAGACGGTGTAGAGGTGGAGGAGATACTTTCTTTTTTCTTGCCATGTCCAAGTTGGGATGGAGAAGGAAGAGGGGATTCTGTTGGGGGGGCGGGAGGTCTACTGGAGATGGAACCGGCTGAAGAGGTCCTGCTGGGCGGATGTTTGGGTGGAGGAGGGTTTGTTGGTGGAGGGGGTGGCTTGCTTTGCTGTGGCTGGGGCAAAGAAGGGCGAGTGGTCTCTGTTGGGGGGGCGGGTGGTCTACCGGGGGTTCCGGAGGACCTGCTGGGCCGGTGTTGGGACCAACGAGGGTCGGTGGGTGTAGCAGCCCCTCTGGGGGGGGGGTGGGCTGCAGACGTCGTCCTCGGTTGGGTGTGGGGCCGCCCACGTGCAGGAGGTAGAAGGGGCGGAGCTTGCGGAGCTGGTAGCGCACAGCTGGTGGAGCTGGTTGACGAGCTCCTGCTGGGCCCGTGCTGGGGTGGAGGAGGGTAGGGTGGTGTCGCGGGTGTTCTTGAGGTGGGGGCGATGGGTGCGGATGCACTGGCGGGTGCAGGCTGAGGCCGAGGTAGTAACGGTTTATTTGCGTGGTTGTTTGGAAAGGTCCTCCACTGGCCGTTGGCACGTGGATTGTATTGATTTGACCCGGAGCTAAAAAAATAAGTAGATAAACGCAAAATCATCAGGAAACAAACACAATCCTGGACTGTTACTTTATGAACCTGGAATGTTCCCTCCTAATCAAGACGTTTCAATACACGTCGGGGGTTTTACCTCTGGTTCAACCTCTCGATCTCCTGGTCTTTCCGGAGCACTTCCTGTCGAGCGGTTTTAAGAAGCGCTGAGATGTTCTTTTTGAGGCGCAGGTTTTCCGTGCTCAGGCTGGTGTTCTGGAAGAAAGACGACACGCTGTTTGGTGCATCAACATGGAAGCGTTCATCACTCGGACCCCATTAGTTCAATAACTCTGTGTAATCACAGTGGAAGATGTTAAAAGTGACCAACCTGCGTCTCGGTTTGGGTCAGCCTCTTCCGCAGCTCTTCAATCTGGCTCTGAGCAGCCAGGAATCTGGCCTTCAGCTGAAGAACAACAACGACAAAAAGAAAGGTTCTTTTTGAGGAAAAAAATCTTTTTTCAAAAGCGATCGGCAGTGGCTCAGTGGACAGAGCGGGTCGTCCACTAACCGTAAGGTCGGCGGTTCGATCCCCTTGATCCCCCTTCTCCAACTGTCCACATGATTGTAAGTCGCTTTGGACAAAAGTGTCTGCTAAATGCCCCACTACCTTACCTACCTTTATCTGGTGGTAAAAAATACAAGCCAGCATTCTCTGATGGCATTACGCCAGTCCCAATCTAGAAATAACCTGAATTAACTGAAATCCTTTCACCTGCAGATGCCATTTCAGCGATGCAAGCCTCAGTTATCGGTTTCAGTTTGTGTGTCAGAGAAGGAATCAAAGCCTCTGTTGTCGTTAGGACGCGTTACCTCCTCGTAGGACGAGTCCTTGCTCTTCACTTCCTCCGTCAGGATTTCTTCATAAAGATCCATGGACTCCTTCACCCGCGGAGAGAACAGCATGGAGGGGGTTTCTGCAAACGGCCACAAAAGACATCCAGCATCATCAGTTAAAACTAGCATCTTATCGATGGATATGGGTGTGTGTTGATCTATGACCTTTATGGGGTGGTGGATATGTGTGGATCAGTACCTGTGGTGTGGGTGGGGGTGTCACCGAGACCAGAGTAGATGTCCACGGACTCTTCATCACAGTCCTTTGTCAAGACTGAGGACAGGAGGAATGCAATTAGCTTAGTTTCAATTGGACGCCAACTATTATAATATAAACTATAGGCACATAGAAGCCTGTCATAAAACGGTGTGTTGGGGATAAATTCATTGTCATTCTAATATTTAATCTCATACTTACAGACGTCAGCCCCACTGGCATTATAGTCTTCATCATACAGGAGATCCATTGTTCTAAACCTGGCTTGGACTCACTCGCTGTACAGCAAGTTCCTGACGATGACAACAAACAACATTCAATAATCAGATGGAGAACTCTCCAGAACTCTCTCTACAGCACACAGAGGCCTACAGTAACGATAACGCAGTGCATGGTAAGAACCCGAACCATGAGACGTGACCCCACAGAGAAGGACCACGACACTCAGAACAACCCGTCCTGTGGCATCCTCATGGACCACCGGACCAGTGTCCACTAAAACAAGGTGCATCATAAACCAGGGGATCAGGACTATGTGTACGGGGCTGAAGGGACTGCGCTCTGGTGACCCAACACGCGGGTTCTGGTTCTGGGCACCAGAACCTGAACCCGCTGTCATCGGGGCTCCGGGGCTCCTCCGAGGGTTAAAACACAGTAATAACATAGTAATTGTGCATAAGGTACTGCTCACCGCTGCGTGTCGGGCCGCGGGTCCGGGCGCCCCGGGGTGTTGTTGAGCTGGGTGCAGGGCTGCTGGGGTGGCGCCAACTCTTCATTGTTCCGGAAGTGGGGACATTTTCCCGCGGTGCGTCCAGAGAACCGTCCTACAACGTCTCCCTCAGCCGAGTCGACCCGACGGGCTACGAACTGTAACGCACAAGCACCGCTCGTATTCGTTCTGTCGACGCAAATAAGCGGACAATAATGCCAGGGACGGAAAACGCACGAAAAGTCCAAATGTTTCGCTCTATAACAGGGGTAGCTGCTCCCTCCGACGGCGGTGGGGTTCTGTCGCTCGACGTGACGTCACCAAGGCGACGTGACTCCGTCGCTCGGCGTGACGTCACCAGGGCGACGCTGGGAGACGACCCGGAAGTGGTTCTGCTCCGCTCACATGTGGACGGGAGTTGAACACTGACGGGGAACGTGCTTGTGTGTTGTGGTGCATCCTAACAGACGAGTGATGAGCCCCGTGGTTTGGTGGATCAATAATCAATTCACACGTTCGCTGAGTGGTCGCTGTAGGTTGTATTGATTGTAGGGATTTCCCACCACAAACGACAGATGATACCATGGAGAATTTAGAACTGAGCCTGTCATCATTGGGCATCATATCGCGGCACGTTGACAAAAGTCACAACGAACTCAGTCAGTATTTGGCAAAACAGGTAAGATGTGTATCTCTCTTATTTATTTGGGAACCTGAATGCATGTCGATGCGTGAGGTGTTTGCACTGTGAATGGAACGAATCATCTCAGCATGCAACCCCCTGAAAATATTCACACAGTTTGTATAAAATATCTGACCTAAAAGAAACACCTGCGGTGTGTATGTACGTCATGTTCCATTGATAATTGCGTGTGGCGGGCGAGTACAGACATAACTTGGATTCAGGTCGGACTTCATCTGCGTAAATCAATGTTTCCATTGAGACCCTAAATCCTTCTTTTTTTTTCTAATTCCCGTGAACCGATCCGTCACCTCCAGATATGGAACCAGCAGGACAGGCAATGCATCCTGGGATGTTTGGCCCAGCTGCTGCTGGAGAAGGACTACACCTTGTTGATAGCCCGGCATCTCCGGCCCCTGGTTCTGGACCTGCTGGAGAGGAACGCTGAGAGGGTGAAGGCAGGCGGTCGCATCAACCATGACCTCCACGAGCGTCTGTGTGTGGCCCTCAGCAAGCTGCTGGGCGTCCACCCCGACGTCCAGGCGTGAGTAGACCTCCGCAAGTCCCAGGTCCGAGGTCCACGTGGACCCCCGTAGGTCTGAGGTCCACGCAGGCCCAGGCTTTCGTCCAGGACCTTCGTCCATCCTGTTTGTTGAATCATAAGGAGCAGGCTTCTTGCTCAACGATGTCATTATGTACCAGGAGAGAACCAGACCGGTCCGGTTGTGGGAGTCCAGTGAGCGGTTCCGCTGACGGGACTCTGCAGGGTCCTTCTGATCTGTATCTGTGTTCTGTAAATATTGCAATACGATCTGAAGCAGCCTGTTGTGGTCCAATTTTACATTTATTTTGATATTGATTTGATGTTTATGTTTTATTATTTATTTGTGTAACGTACACGTCATGGTTCTGGTTCTGCGGGTCCGAGTCCATCGTTTTTTTAATGAACGGGACATAAAACCCTGGCTGCCTACCTAGCTGACCCACGCTGTCCTCCCCCTCCCAGCTTCGCGGCGCGGTACTTCGGCGGCGCCCCGCCCGTGTTCCAGCGCCTGTTCTTCAGCAGCGAGGAGGCGGCGGCCGTGCAGTACGGCCCGCGCCGCATGAAGCTGCGGGACCTGATGGCCGCCACGCTGCGCTTCCTGCACAGCGACGGCGCCAAGTTCCGCGTCCTGTGGGACTGGAGCCCCTGCGTGTCCCAGCTGCTCACCAGTGACGTCATGGTCCGAGGGTGGGTGTCCCCGTCCCTCCCCCCCGTCCCTCCCCCGCCCCCCCATCCCTCCCCCGTCCC
>JAOPJK010010489.1:0-11344 GCA_027123565.1 Phycis chesteri
ATGGCCTGTTTTGCCCATCGCAAATCGTCTTGTGTCTCAAGTGTCTAATATGACAACGAGCAAGTTTGTTTGACATCTCTATCTACGACAGTAGCCAGGCCTCATAACTGTCCTTGAGTCGGGGCAAGTAGGTTTCATTGTAATGGATTGGCAGCCATTGGTACCCGAGATGTTTTGTGAATGGAAATTAAAACTCCACCAACCAATTGTGTGTGTGTGCGTGTGCGTGTGCGTGTGTGTGTGTGTGCATGTGTGCGTGTGTGTGTGTGTGTGTGTGTGTGTGTGTGTGTGTGTATTGAAACCTGAACGGCTGTCTCTGGCCAGCATTTGCTCAGACACCAGAAGTGTCTTTTTTATGTAAGATAGGGCAAGTAAATATCTTGTGATTCATCCGCTTTGTGGTTCGAGAGAGAGACGAAACGGCACATATTCTGTGACGCTGTGTACACTTGATAGCAGACTAAATTACCAAGTCAAAGGCAAAGAGAAAGGAAAAAAAAAGAAGAAAGAAACGGCGCCTCTCTTTGGCATACATAACAGATGGAGTTTTGGGTCTCACCTTTGCACACTACTCGTCAAACAGGCCTCAGTGGCTGTTGTCTGGAGTCCCTGCTCCGTGGCGAAGGACGGTGACGGAGCTGTGTGCTCTCCGACCGCGCTCTGCCCAGCTCCTAGCTGCTGCTGCTGCTGCCGCTGCTGCTGCCGCCGCCGCTCTTCATCCTCCTCCTCTTCATCATCATCATCATCATCATCATTCTCCACCTCATCCTCCCCTGGCTTCTCCTTGCCTCGCTCCTCACTCTCGTTGTCACTCTCCTCCCCTAGGATGTCGTCCACCTAGGTGAGAGAAGCCTGGGTTGAGCGACGATGTATTGTCATGATCACGTTAGCGAGGCCTCGCTGTCCATTGTAGCCCCCGATAACACACGCTGCGCCTGGAGCAGTGCGTAGGATACAGTGATGCCTCGGCAGTGCCTACAGAACACCTACGGGAGTCTGATTGGGTTTGCGCAACAGGTGGACCAAAAAGAATATATACGCAAAACAAAACAGACAGTGGACGGCAGAGTGTGTGACGTGTGAAAGTAGCAATATTATCTGCAAGCGCAGCACACGTATATATGTGTATATTTGTCTATTCTCGTGTTTTCAGACATGTTCTGGATGCACGGAAGCGTATTTCTTCACAGCATCTAAATTCAACATTCAAACAAAATTTGACCAAAAAAATTGACAAATCGCAGATTGAGAGATGACTCAATTCACAAGTGTCAATAAAATCTGTGGAGATGTATGCATATACAATATTTCCATTAGATTTGTTACAGTATTGATAACACACTGTGAACCTAATATAGCAATACAATATTGTGTACAATGATGAAGAAAAAAAAAAAAACGACAAAAATACTAAAATTAAAATGAAAGCTATAGGCTCGACTGATTCAATGTGACCCAAGCGCGCAGCGGCTTAAGAACCACACAGGTATGAATACTAAAGCCCCTGGATCGTAAAATGGCCGGCTGCATGTATTGAGTGGCTGGAGTTGAAGTGGAGCGAGCAGCAGAGCTTCTCGGTGCATGCATGGTTAGACAAATGAATGCATGCGCAGTATTAGTCCCTGCCATTGACGGGGGGAGAGTGCTTTGAAAGTAATAAGTGTAAACAGAGAGTCAATGTCGACGGGGGAGGAACAAGAAATGAATCCCAACAGACAGAGTAAACATGGGCAGTCTGTCATTCGCGATATCATTGAGCAACTCGTGCCACTTAACCCAACGGCCAAGGGAAACCCGCGATGAATGCAGATGGACAATTCTTCTCTTGGGGAATGAAGCTAGGCTCATTATTGGTGTGGACCGGGGCTCATTTAAAAGGCATGTTGTTAGCGAGACCCAGACGGCCATGTAATACTTCAGTGATGGCAACAAGGCCTCGGGTTGGGCTGATTTGGAAAATTAAATTTTTCTTCTTCTTTAGTTTAAAGTTAAATATTGTAGCTCCAACAGCCAAAAGATTGAAAAACATCTCATGATAATGTGGAGAGAATTTTGGATTACAATGTACAGACATCAATGTAAACACAGAGGATGGTCTTTTCATACATCCCATTGTCCATCTTTCATGGGCGGAGCTATGGAAGCATGTGTGGGACAGCAGCACATCCTAAATGTCAAGCACAGAACCTTAGGGCAGATGTTTGTGATGTAAGTGGTTATATTTAACCATTTGGATAAAACATGCTCTTACTTAAATCAAAAGGTTGAAAAAAAGCCTACAGAATCTCCAGGTAAATAGGAGCATATACAATACATATACATTTGTATGACATAAGTGTTTTCAGAGCACTGTATTTAAATAACATACACTAGTCATCAGTGTGAGTTACACTGGCAGAGTGGTGGTGGTGAGATTTGGGCTGGAACGAATCAGGACTTTTAGAGAAATAATCTGACTTTTTGACCCTGGGGAGTGTTAAAAAGAAAGAGAGAGCGATAGAGAGCGATAGAGAGAGAGAGAGAGAGAGAAAGAGAGCGATATTTATTTATCTAGGTGATTTATCATCATAGCTTCAAGGTCACACAGTTGACATTCATCGCCTCAGGAATAGTTTAAATCGAGAATCTTCAGAGATGTAATCTAAATGTCAAAGGACACGTAACGCACTTTAGCGGTTTGAAGTAATATTCTTAAGTGCCAGGCCAACCGGGTTAAAGGGAATCTGTTCTTAATGTTTCAGCAAGCTGTGGATTGTACCGATATGAATGAGGTGAGACAAGGACAGGTTATGTAACATTTAAGTGAAAACACTCACAGACAAACACAGAACTTTTGAAGTGACAATCTGGTAAACAAATGAAAGGCAATGAGTCCTTTCAAAGTGGACAAAACTCCAACGCAAGGATGGGGGAGACAGAGAGACAAAGCCTCAGACATCCTTCGCTCTGCTGCCAAGTTAGCCGCTATGTTAACGTTGATGATATCTTCTGTCAAGCTAAGAAGGGATCTGTGCAAATGGCTGATCAGGGACAATATATACTGAATGCCAGGTTCCAGGGACAGATGAAATTAAATGTATGGGATAGGGCCAGACAGGGATTAGTGGTGTATCGACAGATTCAGGCATAATCAGTGAATGCTGCTGACATCCAGCACACAATCTTGAGCCCTCTTCCACACCCATCAGTTATCACCATCAGTGTTCAACAGAGATCTGACGTTAGTCGGTCGATTATTAAAGCAAACTACATAAGATAAAAAGGTGAAGCCTCAGGATGCTTTGCACTATGCAAATTGACAAGTTCCAGTTTATGATTACTTCAGCCTTCAGACCAAGTCAGAAGTCAACTCAAATGATCCCTGGTGAGAGCAGGACAGCTGGGCCGCCCTAAGTAGTAAGCTTTGATAGTGCAGAGACAGTATTTGTTAATCAGAAAGCAATTGGCAAGCCAATTTACAACAATAACAACAAATCAATGAGATGAGCAATGGTGAAATCCCTGGGCCATCTGTCATTCTGGAATATCTGCATAGGGGGGAAACTCCGTTGGACTCTCCCGACGTTTCCTCATGATCAAGCTGGCGAGTGGAGGCTATGCCTGCTGTCCCTGGCCAACGCAGACTTCTCCTCCAGCTGTAGCGACTTGCATGCACACTTCCTTCTTGCAAGCCACGGCAGGGGATGCAAGGCCTGTAATTATTTCTACCGGTCGGTGGCCAGGGCTGGACTTTTGTCTTGGGACCAGATTCAGAGTAGAACGCTGCTGGTCATTATGTCTGGCCTGATGATTCCATTTTCTCCCCCAATCACGTTGTGCACACTGGAAGAAACATGTGATCTCGTTTCTTCTCCCTCTCTGCCCTGCCAGCTCACATTTGTCGGTGAGACTGTGATGTTCTCCCAACACGCTCTGCTGGAGGATTGCCAAGAGAGGAAAAACTATTTCATCAATGGGAATGACACTACAATAACTTTGCTCTGATTTCAACCAAAAGTCAACTTGACTTGAATGGTGGAGTATTTTTCAAATTGTAATGGCCGTGTTGTTGACACTCATCTTCATTCAGAGCATAGTATGAAGTATGAGTATGAGTATGAAGGCCTGAGTATGAAGGCCTCAGTACATTTCATGTGCTATTGAAATTGGCAGATGCGCCAACAAAAGATACGCCTTCCGATTGCTGCCGAGTACACACTGCTGTCCCACTTTGCCCAAAGTGACATTGACTATAATTGGTCCCCATTATCGGCTGGTAGCTTCTGGCTACCTCCAGCTGACCAGCCCGCTTTCCATCACAATGTTCAGTATATTCAGTGTGGGACCGCCGTCCCTACCCAGCATCATGCCAAACATGTTGTCATTTGTCCTTTAACCACACAAAGCCGTGCGGACGCATCCATGAACAATGGAGACCACTGCATATGACCAAATACAGAATCTGCACATTATTAAGATGGTTCCTGGTGGGTCTTGTTAGAGGCAGGACCGCTAGCCTCAGCCTCTACTATATTAAATGTAAAGGGTAGAATACAAATGCAAGCTATCTCCACGCAAAATGTTTTGACAAACGCCTGCACGCCTTCAAAAAGTGAGGCCTACTTTTTGAGATTTCAAATAAGATTTCTCTACACTGCTGCAGAATCTAACCAATAAAACCAGATCCACGTAACATTAAAATATATACGAGACAATGTGTTTTGGAGCACATTTCAAACTAATATACTAACTATTAAATTTGAAATATGTAAAAACAATGCATATTCTACCTTTTAAAGGTTTTGTCTGGTTGTGGTTAAGAACTGTGAATTGTTGACATTGTCAATGTAAATCAGATGCAAATCAGCTGGGATGTTTGCTCACCTCCTCTCGTGGTGCAGACATCCATCATATTCCAAGCAGGTGTTTCGCAACTCCCATAGCGGTCATTTTGTTTTGTCCAACCGAGGTGCCCACAAAACATCAAATCCATAAGTTTTGATCCCGTGTTCCCAAGCCATTGCGCATGCTCACAGATTTAGAGACTGGAGCATTCAGTTAAAATTCTGTGCAGTGAGGAGGTGCAATTACAATTCTCACGCATTGCCTCTCAGTCCCGAAGTCTGTGCGTGGTGGTATCAACACAGAATGCATATGCTGCGTTCGAATCAGTGAAAAAAAGACCCCCCCTACAAAAAAAACGACCGAAGAACATTTACCCTCTTTAATTAAAATGTTGCTCTACATTTAGAATTCAGAATTATTATGCTGCCTATAATGCAGCTACCATATCTGCACAGAATTCTAACTGCGTGCCTCAGTCTGAATTTGCGTGTAAACACTGAATCGAAACTTGTGGATTGTTTGTTTCTGGGCTCCCTGGCCAGAGCAGTTTGTATGCGCAAAACGAAGACTCCGCCATGGGAACTGCAAGTGCTTGTTTGGGATATAATGGGTGTCAATCGATGGCTTGATTGATTGAACAGTTCCATTTTGGAATACGTCTCCACTGTGAGGGGAGGAGAGTTGAACTACATGCTGATTTACATTTCAACATAAACAATGCCAACCATTACCCCGGGGTCTTAACAAACCAGCAACTTCCTTTAACAGCGCTCGCTTTTTGCAGTTTTGCAAGACACTGATGAGAGTAGAATAACTTGCACAGATGGCAAGGCAGTGAGAAATAAAGTAGTATATACCATTGTGAGGTGCGTGTGGATGATGGCTGGTTTAAGCAGCCTCACCTGGTCCAAGTCAGACTGATTAGATTATGAGGCTGGGTGATGCTGCATGCTTGTTGCCACATCAATGTGGACAGGTTAAACCAGCCATCACCACACACACTGACGATAAACCTGTTTCCAACACCATCATCCCGTGTCCTTGTTCTGGAGCAGCCCAGTAAAAGTCAAAGGAGTGTGGCGTGGAGCATTGACACTGCCACAACCATATAGACAAAAGATAGCTCAGCTAGACAGCACACTTTTTTTTTGCACAAAAGACTAATCAGCATCAGCCTAGTTCAGCAAGCTTCTAAAACTAAACTTTGTAACTGAAGGTACAGTGTCCTTCATAGAAAATACTGGTCTCATGGTGACCGTAAAGTTGTGACAAACAATCCTTAGACCGTAACCAAGCCATTGACTTTACAGTCCTGTACACTTTAAACATTCAACTGATTTATGAAACCAATAATCATTGATTTGCGAACTTTACCACTCAGCACTGGGATTGTGCACTCATGCGGGGGAGCGTGTCCACCAGGGTGAAGGACTGGGGAGGGTGTAGGATGTCCACGGGGATCAATAGCAGAAGGAAAAGCCTGATCCCAGGATTAGTCTGACTTATGGTTATTCTATACCCCTGTGACACTGGCGCTAATGAGCTACATGGCGTTGAGCATTTTTCACATGCAGACACTGGCTGGAGCTTAATCATCATGTTCCACAAAAAGAAGAGAATGTTGGGGGTGTCCATATCATTATGGAAAGGATCCCTACAGAGAAATAAAACTTCAGAGTTTGTAATTGTGTCCAACCAAGTCTCGCTCAAGGAGAAGTCTTGCAAGAGTCGAGTTGAGTTGTCGCAGGAACGGTGGAAACATTAGTGAGAGCTGGAGAGAGCAGGCTGTTGTGTTGGGCTACAGAAAGCTTTGCTTAGTGTCATCTGAAAGATTTGGGTGGAGGAAGGAGGGCTGAGATTGTAACGACAACAGGGAAATATTGTGCAACAATGAGATTTCAGAGAGACTTCTCCCTGAACGAAACTTGGCTGGACACCATAACAAACAGACTGGATAAAGTGAAAGGTAAAGATCAGGTTGCATTTCTCATTTCATTTCTCTCTGAGGATCCTTTTCATAATGATGTCATATAATCTGAACCCATCAGGGGCAAAAACAAGCCCTTTGTTTTGGGCAATCTTTGTTCTCCTTATAACTAGCAGGCTGCAGGAAATGGTAATTTGCTTCACTTTCTACTGAAAGTCTGGGATGCATACAAATGACACAGACTGCTCTGTAGTCAAGGTAAGTTAAAATATACAGTACATGAAGTTAAAGTTACACTAAAACTACAGTAACCACTTTATTACTAAATAACTATCGTTCATCCATAATCATTGTTGTAAACTTTGTCGGGCAGTACAAAAATGGTCAGTCAGGATATGTTATCACAGGTGTCTTGTGACCAACGGTCTACTTAATTCATTAAGTCAATAGTACTTTGTAATTTCATTTGCCAATTTTGCTAAACTTCCAGATGGCAGTAGTCCAACATACCAAGTTGATCAACAACCGTATTCATTCGGGGAAATCCCACAATCTCTAGAAAGCCTCAGCTGCAGTTGGCCGACAGATTCAACAGCAGAGATAAGAAAGTGCCTCTGTTGCTAAATCGCTGCCACCATCCATCTTACTGGCTGGACTAGTAAACTACAGTTGGTTTTGCATTGGAGTCTATGAACATTCAGGGAAACAGATCCAACAATACAACTATATGTTGATTACCGGTACGTGTTTTATATTGCGTACAACTGTGGTATATATATCGTGGTATTAGACTCTGGAGTGTGGTGTGTTTTACCACCATAATTGAAAGGGATGTTAGGGATTCACCCCAACCATGCAAAAAACTATTTGCAGAACAAAGGCGGTGAGTGCTCATCCTTGCGAGATAAGAGGTTGATAGAGGTTAAAAGCGCTTTACTCAAACGATCATCATAGCTCAAATGTGAGATACGACACTGCATGTTGACACAATGAATGTCTCTCGAATTGCGTAGTATATAGGCCTAACAGTAAACACAACGCGGCGTGTTCTTGTGTCTGAGACGCATCGCCAAGCACCCAGAGTGTGAGTGAGTTGAGAGTTCCCAACGGCTTGATTCGTTATTATTCGTACCGATAACCATAGAATTAAAAAGGTTCAGGTTTAGATAGGATAGGATAGAAACACACCACTGTGATTTTAGCTTGAAGATATTCCCCTGAAGAATAAAATAGCTTGTTGAAAAGGGACATATTCCTTTCGGTCACTGTGTGAACAGACTATGAATCAGACAGAGACCAAAGTTAACCCTCTGATCTCAGTTGTACCCTTTAGCCAGTGAGAAAATGTCACAATTACAAAAAACAATGGTTCGATCGTGAACAATTTAGATTAGATTAGATTCAATTTTGGTCATTCTCAGTATTTTTTAGATATGGGAACGCAATTTGCTCTCTGCATTTGACCCGTCCTATGGTACGTAGGAGCAGTGGGCTGCTATGTTCAGCGCCCGGGGAGCAAGTTGGGGTTCAGTGTCTTGCTCAAGGACACTTCGACATGCGGACAGTTGGAGGAGGGGATCGAACCGCCGACCCTACGGTTGGTGGACGACCCGCTCTGTCCACCCACTCTATCCACTGAGCCACCGCTGCCCCAATTTATGGACATTTCTGGCTTGATCCTGAGGTGATATGGGAGGGCTAAGCGAGACTCTGGTCTTTTAATATGAATTGTAATCAGTATAATGCCTGGGCTCGAAATTGCGACAGTTTTGGTCACCTTTGCTCCCAACATGTGATCTGTGCAACCTCAAAATATAATTGGGAGCATTTGTGCGACTTCAAATAATTGTTCTGGTGCAACCTTTTTGTTGTTGTTGTATTTGTTCAGTGGAACGTCTCTCTCTCTCTCTACAGTCACTAGTTAGTGCACTCAGTATGTACCAACAAAGAAATAAGAGAAAGAAAGTATTTAATGATTTCAGTTTTTTTTTTCCAGTCAGAGAAGGTTCTCTAATTTTACAAATGTGATGATTAAATCGGTATAGGCATAATACACAATTCAATATAATAATCAAATCAATAGCCATATATTTTCGGCAGTCGTTGGATTTTCAATGAAAGCAATTAAAGACTTGAAGGGACATCCGGTTGGTCATGTGACGTACCAAGAGTCATGCCCCTGTGTTCCAACCCCAGCGCCTTCCTATTGGTGAAGTGATTAATGATTGGAATTGATAGTTAGGCCTCTCTCAGCCGGCGCCCTTCAAGGATGAGTAGTTACCACGTTTGTTTCTCCGGGTTCCCTCATAGTCAGGGATGTTTCGCGGCCGGGCACTTAAGCTGCTGCGCTTAACAAAACGCCATAGACATACACGAGACCAACCAGGTTGGTCTACTCCAGACCAACCAGGCCAGCTCAGAACACTGTACACTCGGTTCCTAAGGGAGCCAGCTGTTAGGTTAGGACACACTTTGGGGGGTTGAGAAGTCTCCCCTTAACGCATAGGGGGGGGGGGGGGGAAGCACTTAACGGTTCTACACTGTGCTAAACGGCCATCCATTTTGTTTACATGTCCATATCCGATGTTGCTTAATTCATATGTATGGTGCCAGTGACTCATCCGTGATGTACATTAGCATTCACATTTATTTTTCTCTCTGCCTCAAAATTAATAACCGGTTTGCCATCAAAAGAAGGGTAAGAGAGGAAAACCCATTTCTTGCTTAACGATCCTCTCCACACACGCACACACACTCTGACCCAATGGCAGACATTACGTACCATTACCAGATTATTCATAGAAGCATAATTTCCTGCTTGCTTCCTGCTGTGCTCATTGATGACGTCCAAGAGTAGCATAAAGACAAGTGTTCCTGCTTGAAAAACGTGTATGGCTACTGCATCGTCAAGCCTAAGGCTCTCGTACCAGGTTTCTCCGAAAAGCAGGCGCAGTCCAATTTAACGTAACTCAACACCTTAGACTTAGCAATCTGTCCAAATTGATAGAAAACGGGGAATATAACCATCACCCATGGTTGTGTTTCTAGGCCACTAAGTTGGGAAAGAGTGCATTACGGGAGGAAAAAACAACAACCTACTTTTACTACTTTTTAAGTGACAAACGGGGTCCATTGACAGAAAGTCAAGAGTCTTTGGCAGCGTTTACAGGTGTGGGCATCATCGCGGAGTTTCAAGCGCCCGCCGTTCTCGTTTCTTGGCTGTTGAAACGGGTCGCTAAATGAAATGAAACTGCTCGATGAATCGGTGAAGACGACTACAGTCCGACCGCCGACTCGTCCCTGAAGGATGACGAAGCCCGCCCGACGTGGCCGCCGGCCGCCTCGCGGGCGGGTGGGGCTCGCCTCGGCCCGACCTCGGGAGATGGTCCACGTCGGGGCGTTTAGACTGGTGGCGGGAACGCAAATCGGCACGGCATCGCACGACTTGGCGCCACCAAAAGCGCTAATGGAAAAAGTGGCACAAGGGTCTGCCGGCAGAAAATTATAAGAAAAAAAAAAAATCCATCAAGGCTGATTGGCACCCGAATGGGAGCACTTGTTCAGTCACTCAAAGCCTGTCCAATCACACGGATATCTGAATCATCCAATCAAATTAGACCTGAGCAGAAAACCATGGCTACTGATCCATGGTCCATTACCACGAGCAGATGGCAAAGTTCAAAACATGAAACAGGGCGAGAGAGGGTTACTCTAGCGTTTAAAGTAGAGAATAACAGTGCTGGACTCTCAGGGTGCTGGTAAACACAAGAGGCAGCAAAACTAAGCTTTGCTCTCACCAACAGCAGAATTTGCGGAGAGACTGCACTGACTGAATACTGAATACTTGTGTGATAATTGTGTTATCATGAATGTGTAAATGTGATTGAAATGAATAGACTAGAGCTGCATGCACTAGCTGTCTAGTTAGCTGTCGAGTCGGGACTTCCATCACGCCATTAGGATACATTATCCTGGGTTTGAAGTGGGACATAAACATTACGCTGCTTACAAATTGTAATAATGGAACATAATAATGCTATGACTGCTGTCCCAAACGATAAACTAGAAATACATTATTAATGGGTATCGTGGGAAATCTTTTATGATTAATTAAATGACAATAATATATACAATATAACAGAAAAAAACAAGGATTTTTGGAGAGTTAATTAGCTCTGTAAAAAGCTTCATGACCAGAATCCCTAACAAGGCAGATCCTAGCAGGCACAGCGCCGGGCTCCCACGTGAATTCATTTATTATTGGCCAACGTCATAGACAAATGAAATCACTCCATTGAATTGCATGTGATGGTTCGAGCTAATTTACCAAGCAGCGGGGCTGGGGAACCGCTGAACCGTCTCTTTCGGTGTCCACGCGCTCAAAGGGTTCACGGTGGACGGAAAACACGCATGACGCAGAACTACATCCCTTGCGGGTGGTTTTCACGCATGTAGAAAAGAGTGACAGCACATGCCAAATGTTTTGTCTGCTGCTCGGAAGCCTTCATGAATGGAGACGCGCACACACACACACACACACACACACACACACACACACACACACACACACACACACACACACACACACACACA
>JAOPJK010010898.1:0-11315 GCA_027123565.1 Phycis chesteri
CTGGCGTCCACGTCTTCTTTGAAAAGTCTAGTTACTGGTTACTCTTTATATTACATAAGTTCCGTGACATTGACAGCCAACCACCCCATGTTCAGATGCACGCAGGTTTGGTGCCAGAATTGTCTCTGCAAATCACTACAGGGAAATAATCAGGTTTCCAACGAGAAGAGCCGACTGTGGCAGTAAAGTTACACAAAACTGTGAAGTTATTTATTTCCTGTCTTTTTTTTAATCGAAGTGTTTGGTCAGCACCGCGTTCATAAAACACCAACCGCGATGTGCGTGTTTCTCAACCGGTGGTTTTCTGTCCTCCCTCCTCGTCTTCTTGTCTGGGGTGGAGAGAAAGAAACGCTCAGCAAAATCCTCGTCCTCTGTTGCAAAGGCAAAGCGAACATCGCTGCAGCTGTAGTTGAGCAACTGAGGCCACACTTCAGCTCCCATGGCGAAGTAAGGAAAGAAAGCGATGGATGAGGAAGAGACCCACCTGGAGCAGAGGCCTGGCGTTCCTTTCCCGACCACAACTGCAATTACAAGTATGCTCAACAAACACACCATCAGGCTGAAGGGTTAAAAGCATGGCCAACGTAAACGGCATTACCCTAGTTTGTGTCGGAAAAACAGGTGCGATGGCATTATCACGCCATTGCCCAAAATGGCAAGATGGCCGAATCTTACCGTCATTATAATGCTATTCAGACATAGTGAGTGACGCACACAAAGGCATCATGGTTGCTTACAAGTGGATTGTGGAGGAGGGGGAAGCACCTCTAATTTCCGCTCTTTACTTGCAGGTGTAGATTACTCGATTGTTTTACCTGGAAAACCAAGCCAGTAATCGAGGATAGAGAGGGAACAAGAAGGCGAGGGAAAATGGCGATGACGGGTGGTGGGATTTGGATGGAATCAAAACGATGACTGTCGTTCCACTTTCAGTCCTCTGTGATGCGATGTTTTGCGTGAAGGGTTAAGCGTTCTGGTGCGAGGTCTAAGCTCGTCGCATTGACACCTCGTGTACCACTGAAGCCACACATTAAGCTTGAAGTTGGAGTAGAAAGAAAAGCAAGTCAAGAAAAATATCACTCATCAGACCTCCTTTGCCTACACGTAGCTCTTAGTAACGCAAGATGGAAATAATGTTTTATAATAATGTTTAAATGTGGTTAACCATGGAGCACAGGCAATCTCTTTTATTGTAACTGCTTGTTGGAATTATCTACTCAGCAAAGATGTAACATCTAACACTACCTAGTGCAAATGTTGGTAAACTTGCATTGTCATTACTATTCAAGCAAGTGCAATGTTTTTTTTTTTTTTTTTTAATCTATATGTATTTGACTATATGTTAACGTGGCAATGCTTTTTGAGTGACCCGACAACAATGAAGCTTCTTTTGTTTGCAAGCCAGCTCCTTTTTCAAGAAAACTGGACATGTTCCAAAATACGGTAGCTCCTCTGACTCCACAAGTCTCATGGAGGCTGGCATCCGTAAGTGCATTACTGGCATTTGCTGAACTGATCTTTGGCCCGTCTATTACTGCAGTGCTATGACATGTGTGAAAGATGGAAATCTTTCAGAATGTAGCTGCATGTATGAATAGCGAAATGCACTAGCCGTGCCAGAAAGGTTAACCCGGTAATTTACCGGGAATAGTGTGTGAAAAGGTTTTATGGTGTATAACCAATAAAATACAAATCCTCGTTTGTAAAGCTATTTGAACTGCACACAAGGGGTTTCACAAGGTATTATTCCAATATAGTTTAAAACTATTATTAACCAACCAAAAAACAGACACACATATACATAGAAATAGAGATTTGACAGATGTTGATTTTTCATGCAGGAATTCCATTAACATTAAATATTCTTGGTACACTGCTTTAAAAGGGGGGAAGGAACTAACAACAACCAGAGGTTGAAAACATTGAAGAGACAACTGAAAAGTAAAAGTATATGTATCGTGGTGGAAACACAAAGGGAAGGGTGATAGGACCTCTGGTGGAGCCAAAAAGCAAGTGATAACAAAACTACGAATAGAGAGCCACCACTTACCTAGTGTCTCTAGACAAGGGCTATCAACGTGTCTGCTATGTACAGTGTACCCCATGCTTACCTAGCCCCCTTACCGGGGAAGAATGGGAAGTCAACACAAAGGGCAGGTAGCACACAGCAAAACTGACTGACTTGACTAACTAACTAACTAACGGGGGACAGCTACACACGTAGCACATAGAAGCAAGGTCCAAAAAGAGTGAGACACTTCCCGGGGCGTGGCCATTTATACTTTCAATCAGGAGTAAAGGGGGGGAGGTACCAGTGGGAAGACATGGCAAGCCGAAGCGTGGAACAATTCTACACAGCTGTCCCTCTCTCTCCGCAAAAGAAGCTTCCATGTAAATCAATGGTTAGTGGAACGTAATGTACATGGTATGTACAGAAGTAACCAGACATAAAAAGATATTTTGATATTCGAGGGTGAGGACCGAGTGTGTAGGGCTTCACAGGCTCAGTTCCTCTCCACGCTGCATCACTACCATTTTAACAAACCCTGACAGAATCTCTTTGATCTCTCTTTTTTCATTCACTGAAAGCCCTAGATCGGATTCATGCAGAGACTATAGCATAAACCAGAAATATGGGTAGGAAAAAAATCATAATTTGACTGTGAGCTCATTCATTACCAGTAAAGCCAATTTCAGTCAGGCTGGAGAACACTGCCACAGGCCGCTGTTCTGTAGCCTTCAAAATCAATCCTACCATTGGAACCCTGACAGGCCCTGGACAATTTATTAGAGGCCATAAAGTACCTTGTGATCAACCCAACATGTGTCGGTCCCCATAAGGCCTGATGATTTGACGTGTGCGTGTTTGTGCACATGTGTATGTATGTGTGAGTGAAAATGTATCAGCTGGGTTACCACATCAGCTGTTTGTGTGTGTGTGTGTAAATCAGATTATTTGGCATGTATGTGTGTATCAGCTGGGTCTTCCCAATGTCAGATGATTTGGTGTGTGTGTGTGTGTGCGTGTGTGTGTGTGCATGTGTGTAACTGTTGGGGATGCGTGTTAGCAAGATGGCGTCTGATGTCTGGGCTGTGATGAGAAAGAGAGATATGGACATGAGGGCTAATGATGGTGAGGAGCTAGCGGTGTGATGTTAATGGTGTGACGTTAGCTGTGCAGTGTGAGCGGTGTGATGTTAGCGGTGCGATATTAGCGGTGCATTGTGAGCGGTGTGATGTTAGCAGTGCATTGTGAGCGGTGTGAGATGTTAGCGGTGCGGTGTTAGCGTTAGCGATGTGGCGTTGGCGGCGGGGTGCTAGCGGTACAGTGTTAGCGATGTGGAGTGAGTCGCCGTTCCCGGTTGGCGTCCCCACATTACTCGCCACTGACAGAAACTCTGTAAAAATGGAAAAACAACAACAATGGCAAACAATCTACTCAATGTAGACGCTCTCACTCTGTGTGTGTGTGTGGGGGGGGGGTGTCTGATATTGGCTGGAGGGTAGAATCCAGGCAAGACAAAGCGAATGGAGTGGGAGGTAGGGGGACAGAGAGAGGCAGAGAGAATGAAAGAGTGAGGCTTGAGGGTTAAAAATCATAAAATACAAATTATGACAAAAAAAGAGGGAGGGGGCAGAGAGAACAAGAGATGAGGTGAGATAAATGTGAAGTCATAAAGTAGGAGAAAGGGATAGGCTGGAAGCTTAGAATTTCAACGCGTATTAGTAGAACAGGGGAAAGACAGAGGGGTGCGTGAAAGAAAGGGACCACAGGAGGTAAATACCTCGAATGACTGATAATGATACCAAGATAGAACAGAGCAGATATAGAGTGAAACAGAAGCAGGAAAGGAAAGCGACAGATGGCTTAGAAATACATCAGTAGAGGACGTACAGCAGAAAGAGGGGAGAAAAGAGAAAGACAAAGGAAAAAGTGATGTGCTTAGAATGACAACACATAGAAATAGACAGAGGCCAGCCAAAAATATATGCTTAGAATGACACGTCATCACATGACGTATTGCGAGAGAGAGAGAGAGAGACAGAGAGATAGAGAGTGAGAGAGAGAGAGAGAGAGAGAGAGGGGCATCAACCTACCCACGGAGAACAGCTTGTGGTCTCTCGTCCGTGCATCTGCGCAGTACGCCGCGATTTGCGCCTAATAACGTTGTCACACCCAATCAGCCTTCGCATCTACAAGAGTCAGTACAAGCCTCCCCCCCCCCCCCGGCCAGCGGAAGTCTGGGGCGGGGGAGGGAGTAGCCAGTGGTGGACAGCAGCACCTCCTTGAGTGATGTATGGCAGCGAAAGGAGCATTGCATGATGGGAGTGACGGGGGCCCAGATGATGGAAAGGTGATAAGGGGTGAGCGGTGGACAGCTGGTCTCCTCTCGGCTAGATTTATAAAGGGCTCTATGGCGGGGGGGGGGGGGTTTGAGCGCAACGGTGATCATTCTGTGTTTGTCTGTTTGTTTGCCGTCTTGCCCCGGTTTCGTGAATGCACACGTCTCAGAGAAAGGGCAAATAAAAAAATCTGTCAGTGAGGCCGTTCATTCATCTTCTTGGGACGGAACGGTCTATAGTCCATCTGAGGATTGACTTTCCACACACACACACACACACACACACACACATACACACATACACACGTCTCCAAATAGCAACAACAAAAATAACCAACAAGAACCAATCCAAGCCCTTCTTTAATTGCTTTGTGACGACTGCCAGGTCCGGGGAAGCTATGCAGCTCACGTCTCTGAGTGTCGCTGCCTTCTGCTTAGAGTCAGTGGACGGGTCTGACGGGTCCCCGCTTGCTAAACTAGCTCTCTCTCTCTCTCTGGCCCATGCCGACGCTCTCTCTCTACCCGATTATGGGATGGCAGCCCTGCAGCAGCCCTTGGTGGACCGCCGGTGGGCGGAACCGCATGGAGTTGCAGGGAACGAGCGAAATCTTTTTCAAGACCCACATAGCTATACCATACTAGCTTTCATCCCTGCGGATGTCGGACTTTGTTAGGAAAGCCACGCCACCAGGGACACATAGTCACATTCACGGTCCGCCCAATACATCGTTTTAGTAGCGCTTTTTTATTTGGTCGGTTGCCGGGCGTTTGTTTTGTTGGCTTGCCGTGTTTAAACGGCGATCCCGAAACACTGATGTCTCAGCTCAGTGGGTGGAGCGGGTGGACAGAGCGGGTCGTCCACTAGCCGTAGGGTCGGCGGTTCGATCCCCTTGATCCCCCCCTCCTCCACACGTCGAACCCCACAAATGTACTGATTGTCAGTCGCTTTGGATAAAAGCGTCTGCTAAATGCCCCTTTTTCTTATATTCTGCAATCCAATCATACGTCATAACATTCAGCAGTAGGGATTTTTATTTGAGGTTATTCACAGTTATTTGAAGTGGCAATGTCAAAGCATTCCATTTCGTTCTCTTTGGTGATAAATGGCATTTATTCTCACAGATCCAAACTTGGGTGTCCCCACCGACACCCAACTCATAACACTGCAAACGCAAGGGTCTTCATTAGTGGACTGTAGGCTCAATCACCATGTGTTACCTGTGTTACGGTGATAGATAGCCACCTGAGAGACATATATTTACCAGAAAATCTTTGATGTTGCCAGTTTAAACTACACTCTTCTGTTTAGACAAGAAGCTTTACGCAACATTGTTTTTTTTTTCTTTCGGCATCTAATGCGTCTTTGATTGTGCAGAAAATAATACTTGCTTACGGACGGCCGTGAACATAGCGATGATGAGCGGTACAAAACAGCAAATCAACCTTTATCGTGAATGATTGTATGCTGGCTCATTAATAATAATGGTCATCTCTCTCTCTCTCTCTCTTTCTCTCTCTCTCGCTCTCTCGCTGCGCTGCAGAGCGCACCAGAGATTTCATTTCCCCCTGTAGATTACATTCTACAGTGAATGGGTAAAGTTTTATAGCAGCAGTGGCTCTCTGGCCCTCTATCTGCAGACTCCTGCTGTTCCCCCCCCCTTTTATTACTTTTTCAATCTGCATTTTTTATTCCCCCTTCCTCCCTATAAATCCATCACAGCAGAAGAGATATGATTACGCGTCCCTTATCAAAACTTTTAAAATCATAAAGTTGTAAAACCAGATGATGCTCAAAATGCATCTTCCGCCCCTAAATGTTGGGAGCGGCTCTCGGTTTGAGTGCCGCTGAGTATATCTGGGTGAAACAGGCCGGGATGTTCATCAACCCCACCAGCACTTACAGAGATCTGGAATTACTTTCAATGGTGCGCTTCTGTATCCGGTGTTCAGAAGGTCGGGGAAAATTAGAGCTGTAACTCTTCAAAGAGATTATGGACGTACATGTTGTAAATATGCCATTGCAATAAAAAAAGAGGATAAGGTACAACAAAGGGAGAACATCTGCTGCAAATGTGATAGAGGGATTTTATTTATTTCTTTAATTAAGGATTGTCTCGGTATGATGTGTGGGCCTACAAAATTCATGAAAAATAATCGACGCCTAAACAAAGAATTTCCATCACACAATCTTTACTTTCCTCTCCCTTTGTCTGCCAAATCAAGGGTATAGACTCAGAAAACCCATGAATTATTCCCCGCGGTCAAAATGGTGGTGGTCCAGATGGTGAGGATATTGCTGCGTGAGCAGGCGTGCCGTCTTGACATTGAAGAAGTGCTCAGCGTGTGGCCGCGATTCTGCCGATCTTGCAGAGTCGCGCAGGTATCCGGAGCTGCAAGCCGCAGTCACCTGTGACCTTGCTAATTGCCCTCCAATTAGCAATGACAAAGACGCCAGCATGAGAAACCGCATAGATGACTGATGATCAGTAACTATGGATTTCACCTCAAGGTAGGCTATTAGAATCTGGGATTTCCACATCTAGTCGTAGTGCATACTGTGCGCTATATAATTGTTCATTGACACTTTGATGGCTACAGCCATTATACAGACGGCTGTGGCTGATGTCTGTGAATAATGCCTTATTTATACCCTATTCAGTAAACAATTGGCTTAACAAAATGTTGCTTTTCATTTTAGTTGCAACTTGCAGAGCTACGGCCTTAAGTGCCACCAGGGAGATATTCACTATCAAATTAGCTTCCTCAAGGCTTGTAGACAGGACAAATTTATTACAGAACATTAACAACTTTATAACAGCAGCTTCCTACGCACTACTTTTGCACTTGGCCACAGGTGGGCACTATACTTGAGATACAAAAAAACACTTGCTGTTCAACCATCAGGTTCAAATAACAAGCCGTTTCAAGATTTCACCATTAGTGGCATCACATGTGGCTTTGTGACATTGCATATGGCTCTGGACATGACATATCTCAGTTTTTTTTTCGGTACATCTGAGGCATCACATGGATGAGGATTTACACTAGCCTTGGTTTGAAGGATTGCAGTAATACATAGATGAGTCACAGACTCATAAAATCAGCCACATTGCTCAGGTTTGCTGTGAGTATAACAGCATGACATTTATGGCACTGTGGCAGGAATTTGACTGTATACAAACGCTAACACTAACACATTAACACAGGAAACAGGAAATGGCATGGTGGTGTGCTAGAGAGTGCACAGCGACCAGTTGGCCTGTTGGCCTGATCATCAGGTGACATTACAACTCAAAAGAAAAAAAAAGGGATACATTATGACTTAGATGATGAATGAAACTATGTCTCTCAAGAGGATAAAGCTGTATTGTCATTATTGTTTCTACATTGCAATAGATATAATAAAGACAGCTCTGCCAGCGATGCTCCCTAAAACACAAACGTTTTGAAAGTGGGACAGGCTAGTGTAGTGATTATAGGGTGTTTGACTCCCATTCTAAAGGTTTGATCCCCATTGTCCCAAATATATCCTGAAGGCATCCTTGACTGAGATGCCCTAATCCGTTGCCCTATTACTAAATAGCAGGACAGCTGAAACAATGTATCCCAGCAGGTGGCACATGGAATTAGTTAGAACTTTCTGCAAGAAGGAATAGTAAACAACAAATGATTCTTTCTTGCAAGAACAATATAGTTGAATGTGAATCTTAAACCAATGACAATCTAGAGCTATGTGATTTGGCCCACAGACAAACTCAATTGTTTATCCAATGACTAGCATTAGCTGAGTAGGCCAGTGGAGCATGAGTGTTTTATACTATTTACTATTTAGCAATTTAGATTTCATCCAAGGCAACTTAAAGTGAATGCCATACATACCCTATAGTCACAACACAATCCTTCATACATTTTACACTGACACCGAAGGTGTGTGTACCTGCAGGCCTGCGCGCTTATCCGTTCCATGTGCAAGGTTACATTCCCTCTCTGACAGGAGTGAGAAAGGGGATGGAGGGATGGAATATTATTACGGCAACCATTTTGTTCTCCTTGTCACCGCGCAGAATGACCTCCCCTTCGTAGGTGTCGGTAACCTTTGAACTGATTTTTATTTTTCATGCGCATCTTGTATTTATTGTAATGATGAAGCAGGTCACAGGGAGTACCAGTCGGGAGAGGAAGCATAATAGGTGACCCTCTTTCCAGTGGATGGTGGTATGGCTCGCTGTATAATCAAAGCAGGTTTGATTGTTTGCGGGAGTGGGGGGCCTGAACCATTGATGACAGGGCAGTTGTCGAGGCCTTGAACCCTGAGCCCTGTCCTTTAATCCACCGCGTGATTGTTTCCTATCCCCCTTCTGTTTGCCTTTGTCCCTTTTACGCTGACCTCCCATATTCACAGCTGACTGATTGAACAGTTGTTGAAGTGGCAGCTGAAATAGCCAGCGGGGTCTGCTACTGTATTGATACATATCTGTTCTCTGGGGTTTGTAATGATATATAAAAAAAAAAAACCTCTCACTGTCTCACTGTTTGACGGATGAACAGTTGTGGTGACACACAATGCATCTCCGTGATTACTTCTCTCAACCTCCCCTAGATGCGCATACATCTTGCGGGGCAAATGGCCCATGGAATAGCAAGGACAATGGTCTGAGACTCAGGTGGGTCAGAGTGTATATAGTTATAAAGGTGGATCATAGAGCAAGATAAATATGTGTTCTCTGTGTTCTGTACTGTATTGTCTTGTGTTACATGAGGGTACAGGAGCTCAATTATGGATTTAAATAGTAAAATAAAAGTTATTTATAGGTTGTGGGTGTCAGGCCAATGTGCCAAACTGTGAGTTACGTCTTAAAATGTTTGGGAAGTTGACTCTGAGCTCAGGTAATAGATACTTGTGTGGCTTTAACCTTCATACAGTGGCAACCTATCTAATTAAATTGCATTTCCTCTGAGAAACAAATGTTCATATTGAGAACCTGCGATTTCTGTTTTTCTTCCCCAATTAAAATGAATAAGTAAATTAATAAATACATCCACGTTACTGACTTTTCTTCAGAAATGAAAATAAAAGTAGACATTGAGTTGTGATAACGTTTTATGTAGTTCACTCAGGTTCGCTACTTCCGTCGGACGACATCGGAAGTAATTGTGGAAACAACAGAAAGGCGGTTCCCTTTTTCCTCTACTTTGTCTGTGCAACTTCTTCTGATCGGGCTTTTCGTCCTTTCTCTGCGCCTTGCTTTTTGTAACTAACGTTTTCGGAAAAGGGGTAACATTTTCCATCTCGTTGAATAGTACAAGCCCCCCGTCCCCCCCCGTACGGCGGAAAGAGTTGAGGATAAACCCGGTCCAGCTAGCCAAGTTAGCGCACAAAGTTGAATTGTTTCCTGGAACAGGAAAGTGCACAGAAAAGATGACAGACACGGAATTGACGTGGGCCTTGAAGAACGGCGACCTCGATGTGGTCAAGAGCGTACTTGTGAAGGTAAGGACCCGGCTACTTAAACTCCTTAAAATACTGAATGTGTCGAGCTTCGTGGCTAATCAAACGACATGACAACTGGGTGTTGCTGGGCTAGCGTTAGCTAGTTAGCTAGCTAGCTTGCCCCTACGCCCGGCGAAAAGCCTCACCCTCGCCAAATGCAAAGTTTAACATGAATCGATCCGTTTTTCTGTTATTAATTATACTGGGTGTGCATTAATTATGTATATATGAACTGTCAATGCGGGAATATATGCTGGCTAACTGAGATGAGACGAGCCAGCAAACGAACCACGGAAACGCTTAATTTAGCTGAAATGGCTATCTAGCTAGCTCCAATCTAACTAAAGCAACTACATATAATGTAATAATTGAGTTATGAGTCATGCTCAGGTAACGTAGACGGATGTCTATGAATAAACGCCATCATATCGCACATATGTTGCACATAGTTTGATCAACCGACTCATACGTCCAGAGCAACCTGTTGGAAAGCTAGATGCCAAATAGATGCAGTTGTGTTGCCGGGATTACAGTATTTAGAATAATCCGACATTCTCATGATCCATGCAGATGTGTGCAAACAACTGGCCTCGGCTGCAACGTTTTTAGCAAAGTGTAGAGTTACGGTCAGTTTGTAGGCTTATCGACATAACATAGGCCTGCCATTCTTCTGTTGGTCTTGCTGCTATGTAGGCGGGGAGACTGAAGGACTGGCTGTCAACGGCAGCATTGTGTTTGGTTATAGTGATTCAAACCACATGCATAATGCTGTCTAAACTAGTCCAAGCATCAGATGAATGCAAAAGGGCCGCCTTGTTGTGTTGACATAATGGACTTAAGTGTAATAGGGCGCAATGTTTATTTTGGGTCAGGTCTAATGGAAAGTTACCTTTTTAATGATGTGTATTTAACCTCACTATCGGCTTATTAAAACGGATGTTTTGGTATGTTATGGGTGTACATCTCCCTTTCTGTATGATGGTTTCCCCAAAAATGAAAATGCAGCAAACATAGTATTTGATTAAGCAAGGAATTGGGGCGCTGAACATAGCAGCACACTGCTCCTATGTCCCATATCTAAAAAGTACTGAGAATGACCAATAAAGACAGAAAGGTCCTCTCTTCTTTTTAACAAAGTCTACTCTTGTTTGCGTACAGTTTATAGATGTTTTTCGCTTTTCTGTATATGCATGTCAAGATTTGAGTTCCGAGAGGGCTGATGTACAGTTTTGTCTTTTAGTTTGTATACCGTTTTCATCAGATATGTGTCACAACACAAGAAATCATTCAATCACAAAGGAGGAAATGCAAACATGTATGACAACACGCACAATAGAGTTCAGCCAGCAATAAATATATTGATATGGGGATGTGTCTCTTACAGTAGGCCTTCATTTACTTTATTTTGTTTATTTGACAGGGACAGTGCATATTAATAAACATTTCTGTAAATATGCCAGATTTAGCCAGAAGGCTAGTTT
>JAOPJK010011578.1:0-11294 GCA_027123565.1 Phycis chesteri
ACACACACACACACACACACACACACACACACACACACACACACACACACACACACACACACACACAAACTCACAGATGGGCCTGGCATATATTGGTAAAACATACTCAAGAGCAGCTTGCATTCGCACCAATATTACTTTACGAATAGAGAATTCATTATTTACTAACTGTATTCAGTATTAGTTTGAACTTGTTATCAATACCAATATCTTTACCAATCGATTTGTCCATGCATCTAATATATTTTCATAGCCCCCATTGCCTTCTTAACTAATTTGGGAGCTATACGATTTGTAACCTCTTGGCGCTTGGAGCGAGACGCTGTTTATGTGATTTATACAAACGTATATTACAAAACAAAGTGCATGGGAATGTCAGAAGAGATACTGCTGTCCAACACTTGTATTAGTGCTCAATGTGCCATTTAATTGCAGACATTTCCTGTCAAAATAGGAAACCCTGGGGGATTAACCCAGGTGCAGTTCTCTTGTACTGACTTTCAAAGTCTTTTCGCCTTGCAAAGCCGTTCTTAATTTACGTTAATGCAATACATCGATTACAATCCACCACTGCTGTCAAAATGAACGTCTTCCGTCCTTTGACCAATAGCCTTCGTGTATTTAATGTAAACAGACCGGATAGACCAATTACAATGTTGAAAGGGTTGTTCTTTCCTTTACGTCACTGCACGTCGGCGCACCTATCTGCGTGTCAGACAAGAGGCGAAGAGGTAAGGCAAGATGGTACCCCGGAGGAGCTGAAGAACCGGTGACAACAAAACATTATTGGATATATCTGTATATATATCGCTCTCTCTCGCGGAAAAGTCTACGACATACATATAGATATTAATGGAAACGATGCATATCTTTGGACTGTTGGACGCTTGATACATTTTGTGACAATTTCGTTCGTCTTGGAAAGGATCGAAGTTTGTCGTAAGTTAAAACGGGGACTGCCGTCAGTCCTCATCGATTTTTGGGCCCTCTCATCTAAAGATATCGCAACTACCAACAACAAAGAAAGCCATGGTGTCTTGGATGATTTCACGAAGTGTTGTGTAAGTTGAACATCGACATACTGCTTGGTAGATGAGCGAAACCACTTTTTTACACACTGAGGGGAATAATTCACAGTGGCCACTGGGCTTTGTTAGCATGCTAGGCTATTTCGCTCGACCCATTAATGTTGTTTACTTCGGACCTATGCTCTGGACACAGTCTTTACAAAAATGTAGATACCCAGTCAACGAAGGTATTCATTGTACTTATTTTGTAGTTTTGTGATGTTTGTGGTTTTGTGCTCTCTTTCGGCATTTAGCCTGCTATAATGCTCGCTAACGCTCCAAACTTGTTGAGCATGTCAAGTTTATGACGCTGATGTGAGTCATTTGCAACAAATTTTGTTTAACCATGTACCAGTAGAAAGTTCAGCAGTCACTTAATGATACAATCCCATGTTCAACTTTGGTTCCTTGTTTTGCACGCCTTTGTGCACATACATTGTGATCAGCGAGGTTCGAATAGCTTTTCTGCCCTGTTGTTTTTAGCTAGGCTAGTTGTATAACTGACCATCATGAGCAGGACCTTTGTTTTGTAGTCCTATATTTTTGTGGACGTGTTTCCCTTTTTATAAAGGCTTTTGACATTCAATTGTATAAATCCTTGAGGCATTTCTGAGTAATAAGTATATTAACTTTGCAATTAGAATAATTTTGTACTGCATATGCCCAACCACAATGGTTGTCTTGTGCAGAATGTCCTCTGAAGGACATGTTTTTGGCACACTACTTTTTTACATAATTAAATGCTGCACATTTTGTCTCTGTCCCTGAAATAACATCTATACAGGATGCATCCATTATCATACTAGTGTAATCATGTAGTCTACCGGTGTTGTGCAAAGCCGTGGTTGGTATGGAATGGAATCTACTATATTTTTAACCATATTGCTGGTCATGGTTCCTCATTTTCGAATTGTGCATCTACCCTCTTGGTCTCTTAACCATGTTGACATGTGAACTTTGCAGACATTTGTACCTGCAGAGCCACAGTTTATTTTGGAAACATTTCCTGCATGCTTTTTTTTTTTAACCTAAATATAACTTAATTGTTGCAACCATCCTGTCCATATTAAAACAGTAATGTAAATACTGCTGCCCAAACTAGATATGAGCACTAACTTGTTTAAATTAAATAAGTTATAAAAAAAAATGTTTTAAAATACAGACCATTAAACACGCATCCCCTAAAATCTGTTTCCAGAATTAGGTTTAATTTTAACTTGTGGGAGATTTTGCAATATGTTTTGTACAAAATCTTTTGCTAGTTTTCCCACTAACCATCAGTGTGGTTTCACGTCTGTGTTTGTAAACAAGTTGCTGGTGATGACAAAGTTTTGGTGATTAAGTATTGTGCTCTCCAATGAGCTATGCTGCTACTTGCTAGTGTGGATGTATTGCTAAAAGACAATTGCAACAGAATGTCTCAAAGGGATAGTAAAATTTCCACATTCAAATATCTAAAGACAACTAGATAACTTTGTTATGTTTTGTTGAGTTGTCTTCTTACATTTTCTTGAATGTTCAAACCCAAAGAACGCCATGGTTTTATTAAAGGTAACAGTGCGATTGATTTTGTTGCATGTTAATGGCATCACATTCCCTTCATCACTTCCTTGGAACAACTATAGTCAGCTAGACCTAATTTATTGATATATTTCAATGCCATCTAGCTTACTATGATTTGCTACTATGGCTAGGGGCTCAAGCAGCCACCAAGCTAACGTGTATGGTCATGTTGTAATGTTACAACAAGGTTCAACATGCTCAGTTGTCTGTAGTGTGATTGTTTTGACCGCTGATGACAGCGCTGCTGTGCTGCCCCACAATTGAATCCGCCACATAACGTTAGCTACATAACATTAGCTACATAACGTTAGCTACATCTGTGTGGGTAGTCGGCTCATCTAATACTTACGGCTATGTAGAATGAAATAGCATAACGTGTTTAACTTAAGAATAACATTTTAATACATTATCATCACTGTGAACAGCATTCATTCCTGAGTCATGACAACAACTCCCAAACAGACAACAGATCCAACCCTACTTGATGATGTCATCAAACTTTTGATATTGTTTTCATTGAGAGACCCCTAGCAGCAGAAATGACATATTATACCTTTAAGAGAATTGTCATTACAAAAAATCATAAGGGCTGCCCTCTAATACTCGACTAACCATTAGTAGATCAGAAGAGGCTTACAACCTAAATGCATGGGACACGTACTCAATGTGTCACGTTGGTGTTGAGTGTTTTTCTCTTTACCTGCTATACAGACTCCATCTTTGTAGGGTGTGGTTGCGTGCATTGCCAGTTATTCCCACATAGATGATTGGCTTCGCTGTGTGCATATTGGGTTTGGCCAAGTGATAATACATTTGGTTAGTGTTTGTATAGACTTGTATAGTAAGTATAGACTATATTCAGGTAGCCCGATTAAACTCATAGCTGCGTCTTGTTGGCTAAACATTGGTGTGTCGCTATGCTGGTGAAGGTTAACCCTCCCGGAAACCTCTATTAACATTAACCACTCTCCGGATGGAGGTCCATACATCCAGACCCCAAAAATGTATTGAAATGATAATGATGTTAAACGTGTGAAAGTTAGACGACGATCAGCATTGTATGACTAGGAGGCTTAGTACAGCCATGCAAGTTATGATGACGTACTTGACTACAACCAAAGTTGGCATATGATATTTGAATACTAAACTAATGAAGGATTCTTCGACTATTTGAATATTTGGGGCCAGCCCTTTATTGCCCTTTCAGTATGTGCAACGACAGCAAAAAAGACAACAGAACGTGAGGATTTATTTTAGGGGAGCAGAACAGCAAAATGAACACCCCCAAAGAAAGCCCCCCCCCCCTAAGTTTCTCTGCCATTGAGAAATTCTGCATACATTTGCCATATTTTACTAATTACACCAAAGTGTTAGCTCTTTTATCATATAGGTAGTAGACTAATATTTTTCATAGTCAAATCTGATTCGTCAGGCCAGACCCATCGAATCATATAAGATATATTTTTTTTATATATGCGGCTTGATTATGCCTAATCTTTGTGACCTTTTGCATGGTTTATACACTTGAAAATATTAAATTAGCTTATCTGGATTTCTAACAGCTTCCCTCAGCGAAACAACATGGTCACTTAGCTGGTCATTTAACCTCTACAAACAAATTTCACTGTTCACCATGTAATGACAATGTTGGCATGTTCATGTCATCTGCATTCAATTTGACAGAAGATATAAGCTATTAGCCACCAGAGCCAAGCTCTGACAGTTAAGTCAGTTTCATTATAAAGTGGGTCGCACACCAAACGTGCCACAGCAACACAGTCTCACGGCAGTTCGTGAAATAGTCACAAAATGTAATCTATTGATTCGTGTATATGGACACGAATTTCCCTTTTTTTCGTGACACTCAGCACGACTTTCAAACTAATGTATTTCAATGGAAGTATCTTTCGTGCCTGCACCATGTTTTTACAGTAAACACTACAGTACCCATGAGCCTCTTGGTGAAGACGCCAGCTAAAGCTGCCCGAGGACCCGCCGCCAGTTCTCTTTTAATGATATCCTAACCCTACGATATCATTGTTGAGGGTTAGGGTTAGGGTTTAGGGGTTAAGTTAGGGTTTGGGTTAGCGTTAGGGTTAGGGTTATAATGAAAGTCGTGCCGAGTGTCACGAAAAAAAAGGGAAAGTCGTGTCCATGTACACGAATCAATAGATTAGGACTATTTTGTGACTATTTCACAAACTGCCGTGAGACTGTGTTGGCCACAGAGCGCCGTGTCTGGCAGCACTGCGTAGTGTAAAGACGGCACACGTCGGAACATTCGATTTTAGGTTTGGTTCTAATGGGTCCCAAAGGATGGCGCTGTGATGTGTGCCAATGCTGATATGTTCATACTCAAAGCCTATACTTTTACTTTTCTTGTTCTGGTGACTTTCTTACTGTATTAGCAGCAATTAAATGTTTCACCTTATGTCAAAATGTACTCGTTGTAAGTCTCTTTGGATAAAAGCGTCTGCTAAATGTCTAAATGTCTACTTTTCTTGTCATCATTTTTTAATGGAATGCTGCCACACGACTTCTTTGGCATGTTGGTGGTTTAGAGACGAGTACATGTCCAGTTAGTTATGACTAGCAGTCTTTCTTGGGTGAGTGTGTTGGGCGAGTTACAATTTATGAAAACCGGTGTTTTGAACTTTAGGCTAGCCAAAAAAGTTCCAAAGACACGTACCTTCCATAGTATGAGAGTTGGCGGCTTACTTCTTACTAGCACAAAGTAAATAAGTGGTTAAAACATTGTGCAACGTTTTTATAAAAATTCCACTGCAGGTCTAGCACTATTCACCAACTATTCAAGAGAAATCGCACAATAGCTATTGATGGTGCCGATCACCATTAAAGCAAAAAACATTTGATGTATTATATTAATTGGGGTATATTATATACGTTTATTTTATCGTATGTTGGCTTAATAGTAGCCTATATTTTCTATCAAATTTGAATGCAGATGTTGACATGAACAGAAGTGCATGCTGTTGACATATTGTGTAAAGTGAATTGGTTTTTAGTGGCAGTCGGTCATTGAACTGAGGCACTGTGCCTAGTCTGTAGATGGCTGTGGGAAACCCGGTGGTATGTATGGTATATATACATAGGATTATTTGTGTACAGATGCAAAAAGTTTTTGTTCCATTGGATTGGTTGGTCCATCGCTCATCCAGGAGGCAAACTCCCAGAAATGTCTGAACTGATTTGTTTGCTGATGTTGGCAAATCCATTTTTAATCCTGCTATCACACCAAAAAAAGGTCACAACAATATGTGGGATTGATTCTTTTTACTTGTTTTAAGGTTGTTTATTAGATTTATAAGACGCCCTAAATTACATAGTCGACTTGAAACAAAGACACAGAACTTGAAGCTAGGGTAGGCAATTGATTTCTTTACATTCCATTTGGCCCAAACAAGCTGATTGGATGGCCTACCTCTCAACCAACCCATCCGGCTACCTGTGCACACTGCATGCACTCATTTTGCATGACTTGAATCTGCCACAATGCTAAGCAGATATATTGTTCAGGCTTGGGGGCTGGTCATGTGTTTTGGGGGAGTAGCTTTTGAGGGAGGCCTGAAGAAGGGTGTGATTTTCTTTTGGTTGGATACTTTCAGAATCAACCTTACTCTGGCTGGTTTCTCCACATTTTCTACCATAGCTTTAAGCAAAAGGGATTTCATTATTGAAATGCTTATACAAGGATACAGCTAACAACCCTAGATTGTTTGATTTAGAGTGACGTTGCTATTTATATATCAATGATTCATCCACATGCTAGTCACAAGACGCTATTTTTGAGCAGGGTGTGTTAAGACAAGTCTTTCAAGCCGGTTCACATTTAGGCTTGCTTTTCCACATTTTCTCCCAGGGATAGGGCAGATATCAAATGTACAACCACTATACCACTTACTATACTCCAACAATATCCCTGCTCCTTAAGCCCAGCATCCCCTTTTCACCTCACTACATCTGGTTCCATCCCTGCACATCGTACACCCACGTTGTGTTGTCAGGGAACTGGAGTGGAGCCTCGTCCACTGGGGCCATATTTTCTCAGCTGCACGAGGAAAGTTGGAGGGGGCTCCTGTGGGGCTGAAAGGAGGGGAACAAAGAAAGAGAACAAGATGAATTGCAAGTTGGGATGAGGGGGGTTCTTAAAAACAATTATTTCATTGTTTCAAGAACTCATGTGGTTGTGTGTTGGAAGTGTGTGATACGATGGGGTTGGTGTGAAAGATCCTAATTGCCAGCACAGAGTAAATAAGTACATTATTATAGTAAGACTTGTAGATGGTCAAGAATGTTAAGTATTCAGACATTTTTTTTATTCAGATTAAACAAAGTACAGCACGTATCTTACCTCCCTGAATCAGAGCCAACGGAGAACGCTGTTGCAGAAACACATTTTTATCAACTGATATTTTATCATTTTTTAATTTGTCATTTTAATAACCCAGTAAGCAAAACAACAGTTATGCATAGTATTGCTGCATAGACAGTGGCTTTTGGATCCATTCCTTTATCCGAGTCCGTGAGACTATGCCTACTACCTAGTCAATTAGCGCTATTGTGTAAATACATTATTATTAAACCCTTCTTAAACAATCAAGCAGAGCAGGCAAGCAGCTGGCTAGTGGGAGCACCACCATGGAAAACCAAATGCAACATTTTCTATTTTTATAATTTTTATAGCCCTTAATGTTTGAAAGGCTAAAGTGTGTTTCTGTCAGTCTTGCTGATTCTCATACTGGACAGTAGGTGTCATAGTACTACTGTAGTAGGTATTCGAATAGTGGTCTAGCATTAAAAAAAACAACTAATGAAGGTTAATCCCATGTTTGCCCAAACCATATTTTGATGATGGCTCCCATTACCTTAACTAAAGGGGCGGCATAGCTCAGTGGGTAGAGCGGGTCGACCCCTAACCGGAGGGTTGGAGGTTCGATCCCCACCTCTAACTGTTCACATGTCGAACACCACAAATGTGCTGACTGTAAGTCGCTTTGGACAAGAGTGTCTGCTAAATGCCCTTCTTCTTCTTCTTCTTTTGACTTGAAACATTCTCAGACTATTAAGGGATGGCATACATATTAGTTTTATTCATTTCATTTTATCCCTGAGATGGCCCGACAACTGGTAGATTCAGAAGAAATGTATCCTAACCTTCTGCCTGCTGTTCGCAAATATGCATAGGCATCATTTTTTTTAAGCAACTTTAATTGAGATTAGAATTCCTACGTAACTAACGAATAGACAAATATTCGGGCTCAGCGCTATTTGCCATTGTCCAAATTGTTTTGATTATTTTGTGGCTGCTTCTTTAAGTTTCTCTCTTACATTATGCCAAGAAGTCTTCCTTTGTAGTACGGCGTGTGATTACTCTTTTTAATTACATTGAATTGAGCAATTGGAAAGACCTTTTACCTGATATTACCACACCAATAACAATGCTGTGTTATTTATGTGTGCAAGGCCTATAAATGATAGCCTTGTAGACAGAATGCACCTTTCTGGTCTATCCCTGGCTACCCACCACAGTAGATTCATAGACATATGAAAGAATACAGAATGTTACAAGAGGGACTTAAAGAGAAGGAAGAAAAGCCAGAGCCGCAGTTGTGAGAGAACGAGAGCCAGCTCCAGCAGCCCTGTGGTTTCCATAGCAACAGCTTGAAAATAAACTGCTGCAGAAACAAACTAGCCTGCCTCTCACCCAGGTGGTTGTCCTGTTGATGACACAGGGGGTCTTTTTCTACAAAAGACCTTCCTAATTGTCTATGTTGCATGCAAAGATGTGGAGAGTAAGTGGCCTGGAGAAGAGTTACAGGACTTTGGATGTGTCATTGGATGAACCCTGAACTCCACTGCCGTTCTGCTTCTGGTCTCCTGAGACCATACGGAGCTCCTATTCTGTTTCTCTGCAGCCTCCAGCCCCCTGAAAGCCTCTCCAATGGTTGGTAAACCTCTCTGATGGTACCAATCAGCGATAGGAGAATGGGTTTCCCTTCATGATGAACAAGGGCTGCGCAGTCTGCAGTATTTAAAAACAATTGTAGCATCCAATAATGGTGTAGCCATCGACGGAACAATCGAAAACATTTTATATCGAAATGGACCCAATAACGATAGAAATGTGTACAGAAGGCTTCTCTCATGTTATTTAACGTGATTGGCTGGAGTAAAGGCCAGACTGGTATCCATTGCAAAAAGACTTGAATATCTGGATGTAACAAAATGTAACCATGACTAGGTGGCACACATATCCTATGTAATGGATATAGGATATGCGCCTCAATTGTGCAGATGTAATTCACATAGAGCTGATTGGCTGCAACCACACTCCCACACACACCTACACATTGTAACTCAAACTCTCATCACATATACATGCACATTCTTTTTAAATGTTGGGTAACATTTTGTCTCATTTCTAAATCCGAAACCAATGTTTACAGCTACATTAGGCAATTTGACGAACCCAGCCAGAGTAAGATAGATTGAAAGTATCCAACTGAAAAAGGCACCCCTCCCTTCAGGCATCCCTCCAAAGCCACTCCCCTGAGACACGTGACTCGCTCTAAGCAATGGGTCTGCCTGGCCTTGTGGAAGACTCCTGTCATGTGTAATGATTGCAAGGGCAGAGTACATGCAGTCAGCCGGGGAGGGAGGGAGGGAGGGAGGGAGGGAGGGAGGTAGACAAACGGGGAAGCCAGCCAATAATTTCATTGTATGAAATGACTGGGCGGAATGAAAAGAGAATTTCAACAGATATGACAAAAAATGCTTCTAAAACAAATTGCTTACCCTAGTTTTTGGTCATTGTTTAAATGTTTATGGCAATAGATATTTTGTACTGAACTTTGTTTTTCATATAGGAAAACAAAAGTCCCCACAACAATTGGCTAATTTTAATTTGGTATGCAGATTTGAGCCCCTGTCCCATCCATGCTGGTTGGGCCATACTGCACTTGCAATTGACATCAAAATAATTCTGTTGACACTCACACAGCCACTTAAATTATCATTCTAAAGCCAACTGTAATTTGGCCTTTTGTATCAATATTGTAAATTGCCACTTTGCACTGAGCTACACTGTATGCATCTATATATCCAATCTATATAATCTCTAGTTCTACATGTCTAATCTATATCATTTCTAGTTCAGACCTATATAATTCCAGAACCTTAAAATAATATTATGTAGTCGAAGAGTAGGGCTAGAGACAAAGAGTATGTACTGTGCAAGTTGTCCATGTATTTAGCTGTGTGCCCTGCTGAAATGTAGGTTAACATACCGGGTTCTGGTTCTACAGGTATTTGTCTCAATGTGTTGAACTGTCCCTGATAGTATTATAATCTATTGTATTCCCATGTGCATCTGAAGTAGATGTTGTGTATTGTATATTCATGTTCCTTAAGGCAGAATGAACACACATGCTATGAGTGTTTGTCTGATTGCCTTAATAGGCAACATGAGTCAGCAGCCAGAACCACTACAGCTATTGAGTCATGCGGTGAAGGTTCAACCCCACCCGCCACTCCTGTGTGTCAAACAAACAGCTTCCCGGGCTTCACAAGCTACAGTCTGTTCATGAGTGTTGGGAATGAAGGAGAGCTCGTCTTCTCCTGCCGTTAAGATGACATAGATGCACTGTCTTTCGGTTCACTTTTTTGTACGTGTTTTAGAGACAAAGATCCTTAGAAATACTGCCTCTATGCCTTACAATGACATTAGCATTTTTGAACGTTGACAAATTACTTTCTATGCAGAAAAATATTTTGAAAGGGTAGTTAAAGTTGAATTTATTTATTTTTCAGATGATATTAAATAATATGACAGATCAATAATTTTAAAGTCTGATAGCAGACTAGCTCAAATATTGGTGAAGTGGGCGTTTTTGATTTTTTGTTTGTTTGTTTGGAGGCAGGCATTTGTAAGCACATAGTTGGCTAACAGTGAACACACTCCGCCAGCACCAGTAAACGTTTAGAAAAAGTGTCTGTAAACTCAGAACTCTTTCTTGCCAAGTAGGTTTGCACCTACGAGGAATTTGTCTTGGTGGTTGGTGCGCGACAGTAAACAGTGAACAATCACCAATCAGCAATGACAGACAATACAAACAACAAGCAACACCATGGGCCGGGGCCTAGTATAGATTAAAAAGTAAGTTGAGGTAGCAAGTGTTTTAAAGTGTTTTTCACTGTTATAGAGTAGTAGTGCATCAGAATCAGAAATCAGAACGTTTGATTGCTAGAAAAAAAGATTTTTCTGCAAAAAACATGGATAAAGTTTTAAAAGTTATACAAGATGTAAAAATTCGGCATTATTGTAATAATGTGGGACCCCCCTCAACCCCACCTCAACCCCCTAAATTATTCATATCAACAACGTGTATACTGGCCACTATAGAAAAACACTAAAACACCCCTCTGAAAGTGTTATCCACTTGCACAAATGAACTTCTCTTTGGTGGAATATCTCTGCAACAAAACAAAACAGGAAAGGAGAAGTTCTGCTATAACACAGTATGACGGCTCGGTCCCAGATTATTGTTATGGTTAAGAGAGGACCTTTAAGAGAGGACCTTTTGGTCTTTATTGGTCATTCTCAGTATTTTTTAGATATGGGAACGAAATTTGTTCTCTGCATTT
>JAOPJK010013777.1:0-11213 GCA_027123565.1 Phycis chesteri
ATTTAACAGTATTCATTACATTACCTGAATTTTATGTTTGTATTCCGGTTTATATTGAATAATTCATTAATGCTATATTTTATCGTTCTGCTGGTGTTTAGACAAATCCTCCGGGACCACAGCTGTCTGCAGACCCTGCTGCAGCATCTGCGCTCCCACAGCCTGACCATCGTCAGTAACGCCTGTGGGACCCTCTGGAACCTGTCAGCCCGCAGCTCCAGGGACCAGGAGTTGCTCTGGGATCTGGGGGCAGTCAGCATGCTGCGCAACCTCATCCACTCCAAGCACAAGATGATTGCCATGGGCAGCGCCGCCGCACTCAGGAACCTGCTCTCCAACCGACCCTTCAAGTACAAAGACACCGCGGTCATCTCCCCGGGCTCCTGCGTGCCCTCCCTCTACATGAGGAAGCAGAAGGCGCTGGAGGCGGAACTTGATGCTAAACACCTCTCGGAGACCTTCGACACCCTGGACAAACCCAGCCCCAAACACCTGAGCCTCAACAAGCCTCTGCGACACATGGAGAGCCTGGCCAAAGACTACGCCTCAGACTCTGGTTGTTTTGATGACGATGAAGCTCCCAACGTGTCAAGCAGTCTAGACACCGGCAGCTTCTCCATGCTCTCCATGTTCCTCAGTAACTCCAATTTCCTCCAAAGCCAAGCAGCAAAGAAAGACAATGAAGCAGAACGGGAGGTGGACCTGCCGCACACCATTGACAAGAGACAGGCTCATGACCACGTTGTGTCTGCTGCAGCCGAAACACTCGCCAAGAAGATCACAAACACCGTGGCCAAGATTGACCGGCTGGTGGAGGACATCACCATGCACACGTCCTCGGAGGACAGCTTCAGCCTCAGCTCTGAGGACCCCTTCGCCGACTGGCCCTATGGGATGGACGAACTGAATGAGGCTCGGGCGAAGTCCTGCTCCCCCTGCCATCTGTCAGACACCAGCAGCTCCGCCCACAGAGATCGCCTCAGCAGAGCCCATGCTCTCCTACGCCTCAAGGCTGCCCACACAAGCCTATCCACAGACAGCCTGAACAGTGGGAGCACTAGCGACGGCTACTGTGGGAGTAGAGACCAGATTGCCCCCTCAGCAAATACTGCAACCATGCAACACAAGAGACCTAATCAGCTGGATCTTAATGTTGTTCATCGCGAGTATGCTAATCATCAGCAATATGCTAACCGTCAGGAGTATGCTAATGCTGGGCCTACTGCCATGAGCAAACCCAACCTGCCAATTCTTCCAGAGAGAGATTCTACGGACAACAAAGAGCTAAAAGCTTGTGATGCTAGCAATGTAGAGCAGGAACCGGCAGCTCACACCCCAACAAGTGCATCGACTAAAGTCTCCTCTGATGTCAGCATGGCCTCAATTAAGCTCTCCCCCTCCTATCAACATGTTCCTCTGATTCAGAGTGTGGCTAAATTTGGTGTAGCAAAGACGACCATCAATGTGCAGGCGGCCCAAGCCATGAGGAGGCAAGCCTGGGTTCCTACCGTGCTTACGGGGGGAACTCTAACCAAGTTCTCTCCCATCGGTTCAGCCAGAAGCCCCAGTATCGGACCCATGGAGACGGTGCAGAAGTACTCGGTGGAGAACACGCCCATCTGCTTCTCCCGCTGTAGCTCTCTGTCGTCACTCTCCTCTGGGGAAGGGCCGCTGGACGGACAGAGTCAGAGTGACAATGAGCTGGAGAGCGACTCATCGCTGGAGATTATCGAGGTTGAAGAACAAGAAGTGGTGAAGAGAACTGCAGAAGACGAAACCTTGGAAGATCTAAGCGACAGCCAGCTGCTGGTGACCGACTCTAAAACATACCCCAGCAAGGATGAGCTCAAGACCGATCCCATTGAAATTCCCTCCAAACAGGATAAGGCATATTCCCGCGGTGTGTCTCCAGCCTTACTGGAAGACAGATCTCCGTCCAGCTCCTCAGAGAACTACATCCATGAGACGCCTCTGGTCATGAGTCGCTGCAGCTCCCTCAGTTCTCTGGGGAGTTTCGACTCTCCTTCCATCGCCAGCTCCATTCAGAGTGACCCATGCAGCGAGATGATTGATGGAACCATCAGCCCTAGTGATCTCCCTGACAGTCCAGGTCAAACCATGCCTCCGAGCCGAAGTAAGACCCCCTGCTGTGTGGAGCCAAACACTGCAGAAACACAGAGTGGTGGAGGGCAGTGGGAAAGCAGCCTGCGCAAGTTCTTGGAGATTGCTGACTTCAAAGAGAGGTTCAACCTCCCTCCTGACCTGGACACCATGATTTACTTCACTGTGGAGAAGCCCACTGAAAACTTCTCCTGTGCCTCGAGCCTGAGTGCGTTGCCCCTTCATGAGCACTACATACAGAAGGACGTGGAGCTCAAACTCACTCCTCTGCTCCAGCAAAATGACAAGAACCCACCATTTGCCAATGATGACGACAACGCGGGGGATCATGGGGAAAGGTCTAGCGAGGCGACCTCAGACGATGACATAGAAATCCTGAAAGAATGCATCAACTCAGCAATGCCGTCAAAGTTCAGGAAGGTCAGGCCATCACTGATGGCCAGCATCCCATCTCATCTTCTGAACTCTCAGAGCAAGAAGCAGAAGCAGCTCCCAGTGTACATGATGCTTCCACACTCCAGCAGCCAGAGGCCCTCAGGAAGGAGGATCGTCATGACGCAGAAGGAAATTCAACTTGATGACTCATCGTTCACAGATTCTGCAGAAGGTACTCCTGTCAACTTTTCAAGCACCACGTCTTTAAGTGATGAAACACTTCAGTACCCAGTGAAGGAGAAAGGAGCCAAGGACTGGAGGGCCAGAGATACCGGGAACCAGGAAGTGGTAGACGATGAGGAAAAGAGGATTGACGACTTAAGAAAATTCTCCTACTTTCATAAGACCAATAGGGTAAATTCCCAACCTAACGTACAAGTCAACCAAATGAGCAGAACAACCAAACACGTCATCCCGACTCAGAAATTGCTGATGCAGAGTAAAGAAGTTACTGACAGAGTCACCAATCAGAGGAACCGTGACCAGTCACCCAATCAACAAGGGCAGCGTCAGGGTCAGGTCCTAGCACTTCCTGTTATACAAAACCCAGAGATGAACCAAACATCACGTCATCCATCCCATACTAAAGAAGACATCTATTGCTACAATGATCAAAAGGAACGAGAAGACAAGTTCACAAAACGACCAGGGAGAAGACAGACGAGAGAAGCGAGCAGAAATACTCTCTCCCGAAGCATGACCAACATCGGCAGAACAGAGCAACAGAGCGAGCCCAAAGGCTTTCAGAGGATCAAGCAGAACCTGATGAAGAGCGAGTCTCCATCCTGCTACTCCCTCAGTTCCTCTCTGAGTTCACTCAGTGATGCAGAGTTTGAAGAGCACCAATCTAAATCACAGCAGATATGGACAAAAACTAGACATAACAAAACTAACCTGACACTACTATCAAGGCCTAAGAACTTCCACAGCCCATATGAAGTGCAAAGCTCACCCAGCTCAGTGAGCATGGACTCAGAAGATGACCTCTTGCAGAAGTGCATCACATCTGCCATGCCGAAGCAGAGGAGGAAGATGGCTGCCAGGAAGAAGAAAGCAGAAAAGAATCAGAATCAAAAGAATAACACACAGAAATTCAGCTGGAACATGGATCCGGATTTTGATAGTGATGACATGGCATCTGACAAAGACTCAGATCTCAACAGTGTTGAGTGGAGAGCGATACAAGAAGGAGCCAATTCTGTTGTCACAGGATTGATGGCATCAAAGTCACAAGAGCCTTCCTCTGAAGAAACAGAATCAGTCCTTTCCTTCATGTCCACATCAAGTTTTACACCCAAGGAAAAGAAGTTTGCGAAAGACAAAAAGCCAAATAAACCTCTGGACTTCGCTCAGCGTAAACCAGTTGCAAACCTTCCTGTGGTTTTCAGAGGAAGAACGGTGATTTACACACCTAAAAAAGAGACAACACTATCACAAAGGCCCCCTCCAAATAAAGTGTCAACAAAGACAGACGCTCCAAAGAACCCAGAACTTGCCCAACACCGGTCAAAGAGCCTTCACCGACTTGGACGGCCCCAGGAGATGGAGTGGTCTCTTCCAAAGAGGAGCTCAACTCCTCCTCCGAGGATTCCAAAAAGCTCTTCTTCTGGTTCCTCACAAAGCTCTACTCCATCCAAACACTCACAGAAAAAGATCACCTCTCCAATTCAAACAAATAAATGTGTTCCTAAGAAGAGCTCGACACCATCAAGTAGCCCCCCTGCTACTAGTCCTCCCGAGAGAAAGGGTCGCTCTCCTGTCCTGAGTCCAGAACAAAAGTCCACAGTACATAAAACACAGAAGTCTCCGGTTCGAATCCCATTCATGCAGAGCTCAAGGCAACCTAGAGCCATATCCCCATTGGTAACCAACCAGACCACCAACTTGAGCAGACCAAACCTCCATGTGATGGGGAAACGAGGCCCCCCTGCCCATCGGCTGGACCTGGTCAGGGGGACCTCTGTCCACTCGGGTGGACATGAGACTGATCGCAACGGGTTCCTGAGACAACTGACATTCATCAAGGAATCCAAAACAATGCTGAGACGTGAGAGCACCACACACTCCACTCCCCCCCCACAAGGAGCCTCACGCAGAGGACGTCCAGCCGCAGCCGCCGTCTTCCTCTGCTCATCTCGTTGTCAGGAGCTGAAGGCGGCAGTGCAGGGTCCGAGGAGGATGCCGGGTAATATTCCGGCCCCCAGAACAGCCCAGCCGGACCCCAGTCGTCTGAAGCAGAGCCCGGCTGCCACTCGAGCTGGCTCTGGGGAGCAGGAAGCATCGGCCAGGTGTCAGCCCCGGAGGACGAGCTCAGAGAGCCCTTGCAGGGCGGTGCGGCGATCCGGGCCGGCCAGGGGGCCTGGTGCCAGGCCGCAGCAGGAAAAGGACTCCTTCAAACGACACGCCTCATCTCCCAGTATCAACGTCTGGAGCCGTGTCACCAGCCGCTCCTCGGGCCGATCCTCCTCCTCAGACTCCAGCGGAAGAGCCAAGAGTGAAGACGAGAAGAGAGGACCCAGGTCTGGAGGCCGGCTGAGTGACAGAGTCACCTGGAGGAGGATTAAGGATGAGGATGTGCCGCAGATCTTGAAAACCACTCTGCCAGCTACGGCGCTGCCCCTGGCACCTTCTCCTGAGGAGAAGCCCAAGACTGCAGCTATGCCAGGGAAACTGCCAACCATTATCCTCGCCTCACGAAAAACAAGCGATGCAACCGTCCAGACAGAAGACTTCTCAAGTAAGACCAACTCCAGCACCTCCCCCAAGGCTGATACGGATGCAATGGTCTCTGAGGATGCCTCCAGACTGTCCCTGCTGAGGAAGGTCAGCAATGGATCAGGAAGTGTCCTGCATGATGGGGACTCAGAGGGATCCCCAAGGAGCCACAGCTCCGTTTCCACAGGAACCACCGACAGCTTTGTGTCCGGAGGGGTGCTCTTCCGCCAGGGTTCCCCCAGTAAGTCTGCCAGAGTCCCCCCGTTCAACTACACCCCCAGCCCCATGACCTGTGGCACACAGGACTCCCCCACACCAAGCAGCCAGACAGGGGAGAAGAAGGAGGCGTAGATGGGGACTCCATCACTGTCCGGTTAGACCTGGTACGCAACCTACATCCCTTCACTGCTCATTCACCGTTCTACCTGCTAGAGGACTACCAATGTAGCATTTAGGACTAACATCACTCAATCAATAGAGATGCATCTTTTTGTACTCATTTTTTACTTGTAAATAGACTTTTGCTTGGTGAACATGTCACATGCACTTGAAAGTAAACTATCTGGACGTCATAACATAAACCAACTCAATGACAAGCTTACGTAGACAAAGATATGCAAAACAAACATGATGGGATTGCAAACTGTGCCAGACACAATTTAATCATTTTACATTAAGTCCTGTTCATCACACACCTCCTGTTGCTGTTAGCCACAACTGATATCCATTCCTGCTGCAGAAAATAGTCCTTTGCTGATCCAGCTAGCTGCTGGGCTGGAGACCTTGATGTGAACCTTGACCTCTGCTGTAAATAGACATGTCTAGAAAATCTTCCAGCGTCACGCTTGATCGTTGCCCCCGTCCTCCTTAGAGCAACGCTCCAGGCAGTCCTCAGTCTGGACAAGGACTGGTCAGGATTGTAAACATTGTGAAGACCAACAGAAACCTGTCCAGCTGCTCCTCTACCGCTGAACACCCCCGTCCTCCTGGGCTGCGTTCTATTTAAGGAACTGATTTAGTGAACAATGACTGGGCAGAAATACAGTCGATGATAGTTCTAAAGTAATGTAATCGTTTATTTGTCTTGCTGTACGTAGTGATAGATCAAGAGGCACAAATACTCAGTCTCCTGTGTCATGGTAACATCTTTACTTCTTGTAAGCTGTGGACGTTATTTACTCTCCCTGACCCTGTCTCGTCAGCATCAATGGTTATGTAAGCTGTTCCTGGTCTCTCTGCCCTGATGGTGGACTCTGGTACGGTAGGTATCCTGGGTGGGGATCATGTGTGATGACAGCTGGGAACGTCCCTCTATCTGGGGATCAGCTCACAAACTACTACTAAAATACCACATAATATAACCTTTCAAGTACCATACCACACCGTACCATGATTCTGCTGTGTGGTACACCATACTACACCGTACCATTATAGTACCACATGGTACACCGTACCATTATAGTACCACATGGTACACCATACCATTATACCATATGGTACAAAATACCATTATAATACCACATGGTACACAATACTACGCCATACCATTATTTCACATGGTACACAATACCAGTATACCAGGTGGCACGCTGTACCAGTATACCAGGTGGCACACTGCAGTTATGATACCGTACCAGTATGATACCAGGTGGCACACTGTAGTTATGATACCGTACCAGTATACCAGGTGGCATGCTATGCTACATGCTATGCTATCAGTGGGGGAAACCATGGCCTGTGAGGTGAAATGTGAGAGATGAAGCTGGACATGGATCTGAGTCAGTGTTCAATAAAGTGATGTTTTAATAACTTTGCGTCTGTCCTTTTCTACTTTGAACTGAATCAAAACAGAACCAAGATAATATCCTTAAGTACAACTTTATTCATAGGAATGGAATTATAGAATGGGTGAATCTCAACTATAATTTAGTTTCTTTGCCAGTCAAGTTCTTTACCATTGTGTTGGGAATCCAAGAGCTTGATAGAGCTGGACTTGGGTGGAGAGGGGGGCCTGGGAGCAGGGTCTGGTGTTTTTACATCACTCATAAGGTCATAAGTTCACAAAGACAGGAACAGCAGAACTACAGTTCTGAATGCTTTCAGGGTCAAAGTTTAGTTCCACAGTGACTCATAGAGCTCGACCTTTGACCTCTGTCACGGTCCGCTGTAGCTGCTCCCCGGCTGAATGCAACCCTTCCCTTTGGAGGCCCAGATGACCTCTGACCTCCTGCAGTCTCTGGTTGACATCCAGGTAGCGCCGACCCTGCCGGTACGTCACCTCTGACCCCTGGGCACCTGGACAACAGGTTAAAATGGTGGTCTATGAGGACACTTATAATGGTGGTCTATGGGTTATGCTGAACAGGTATACTAGAACAGGTTCTCTGGGGTACTGACCTGGGTGAGGGGGTTGCAGGATGCTGAAGACAGGGTCCTGGTGATTGGCTGAGTCCATGTCCTCCAGGATCTGGTCCACAGAGAGGGTCTCGGGCCGGGCCGGGAGCAACGCACGCTTCTTGTTCTTGGAGCTCATCTGGATCCGACGATCTGAAGCCACATCACGCGGTTATTAATCACATGTTATCACTACCAGGACCCCGCACACGTCCCGGTTATCAATCACATGTTCTCACCTGCCACTACCAGGACCCCTGTACTCGTTCTAGTTCTTCTTCTTCTCAAGTTATCACCAGCCCCTTCCAGGACCCTGATAGGTTATGTTTTATCCTGATATGGTGTTTATCCTGAAATAGGTTATGTTTTGTCCCGATATAGGATGTTTATCCTAATACAGTGTTTATCCTGATATAGGTTACGGTTCACCCTGATATAGGGCATGTTTTATCCTGGTTCTTACTGGATGGTTTAAGGTGCTGAGTACACGGTGCTCTACAAGGCTACATGATGCCAACACAAACTAACTCTAATGACAGCCATACAACGCTAACTAAAGCTATGTCTAACGAAGGCTACATAATGCCAACTCAAACTAACTCTTTTTACATCGCGTGTCTTTACTCACCAGACTACCGACATCTTCTCATATGACCACCGGGTGTTATGAAGTCGATACAAAGTTAGAAAGTATCTATCTAAAATCTGAATAGCATCGTTAGCTACGACGCTGCCCCAGCAGCACAACGGGCGTCAATAATACGTCATACGTCATTACGTTTTCTGTAGTATGCTGTACGTTTCTGTAGTTCTGTGAAGGACAGCTTGGACCCTGAGCGTTTCCAATGCTTTGTTAAAACAAGAAAGATGGATTTAACATTTAAGATGGAATTCGTTTTGTATCTAGTTTTAGCCTTGTTTTAGTTTCAAATATGTAACAAGGAACCCTCCTGTATTATACTATAGTAAATAATTTACACACACACAACATATCACAAAATACATAAACAAGCAGCATGTGCTTCCCTCTAGCGGCCACATCCAGTCCCTAAAAGGACGTCTCTGGTCCATTAGTCTGGTCCTGCAGTACCGGAGGCTTTCAGGGCCGCAGTTTAGATGGTTAGGTTTTGGTGAGGGGGTAGGTTAGAGATGGTTAGTTGAGGTGTTAGGTTAGAGATGGTTAGTTTAGGTGTTAGGTTATAGATGGTTCGTTTAGGAGTTAGGTTAGAGATGGTTAGTTTAGGTTTTAGGTTTGAGATGGTTAGTTTAGATGTTAGGTTAGAGATGGTTAGTTTAGGTCTGGTGAGAGATGGTTCAGTATGGTGCAGATTGTGCAGTACCGGAGGCTTTCAGGACCGCAGTTTAGATGGTTAGATTTAGGTTAGGTTTAGGTTAGAGATGGTTAGCTTAGGGGTTAGGTTAGAGATGGTTAGTTTAGGTATTAGGCTAGATATGGTTAAAGGTGCAGTTAGTGGCGTCCATCAGAACTGACTTGGCTTAAATTAAAGTAAATATAACACAAAAATAAAACATAACCTGAACCCTAACCGTTCCCTCAGAATGAGCCCTTTATATCTATGTGGGGAGGTGGTACTCTTCCACAGAGGCTGCCATGTTGCTCCGCCATGGTTCTACAGTAGCCCACAACGGACAAACAGCTTTTCAGTCCGGGTGGTTGTGTAGCAGTGTTGTGTAGTGTAGAATGTTGAGTATGAAATGCACCGTGGTGGTGGACGACGTGTCCTAGAACCTGATGCAGTTCCACTGTTTAACCCTTGTGTAAAATAGTGTATCAAATGGGAGTTCAGGGATGAGGGGGACTAATAGTGATAAGTCTGGTTCATTCTTTGATACATCCATGTTCTGGATACATTCACGCCCCGCAGTGTAAACAACTGGAGATGAGTGGTCAATACATACAGCTTCATAAGTGTAGGTCTATGAATGTGGTCCACAATGCAGTAGAGGACTGAGAGAAACGTGTTAAATCGTTACCTCCCCATGTCCTACATGTACAGTGACCATGATGACCATGACAAAGAGAACTGATTGGGATTGATTGAAAAACTACTGTAAGAAAATTAATGATATACTATATATGCTGTCACATATATGTGACAGCATTTGATAATTTATTCAAACGTCTATACTTGGAATTACCCATCAATTAATGACCAGACCTAGGGGCAAGTCAATATCTGGAGGGGCGTTCTGGGGAGGGGGGGGTATTAGGGGCTCTGTTTTCAGAATGCTTTGGGATCAGTAGGCCTAATCTGATGACTGCACAGCAGATTAGGTGGTCTGACGTCACCCTTGCATCTCACATTACTAACATAGTAGCAGCATGCTAACACAGTACTGACATATTAGTTGAATGCTAACACGGTTCTAACATAGTAGCACCATGCTAACACATGGTTTACACAGGTCGAACATATTAAACGGAACGAATAGAAACTCAACTAGATGGAAATTCTCCTCATTCTGTACCACAGCCTCTGATTGGACGGCCGGCCCCGCTAGCTCCTCCCCCTCTGCTAATCGCCTTCGGTGCAGGACAACAGACTGACAGGATGCCGCTGGACCGCTGCTGTGGTCTGGTTAGTCGGTGGGGCTGGTTAGAGCTGGTTAGTGGAGCTACATGGTGGAGCTGGTTAGTTAGTGGAGCTGCTTCGTGGAGCTGGTTAGAGTGAAGACCTGGTCCAGGTGGATTATGACGGACTGTTGAGCGGACGCAGGGGTAGGAGCGCTTTTCATCGGACAGAAAACGAGATTTCCCTGAGCCACTAAATAGTATCAAATTATAGCTGTTACTGTTCTACTGTACTCTGTATTGCTGCTAGTGATTCTGCTGTGTGATGTGCTCCTGTTCTCCTCTGATTTATCTGCTCATTTTTCTGCTGCTAAGTTTTCAAACGATACATGTTGGAAAGTTGAGCTGCTTCGAGGGGACTGAAGTATACAGAAGATAGAGCTCATAAAGTAGTGCTGTGGATATGGATTTAGTAGGATGGAGCGGAATCCAGCCCTGTCCACTAGGCTGGACGAGGCAACACAACATTCCTGATATACTGTGTCACACACACACACGCACGCACGCACGCACGCACGCACACACACACACACACACACACAGAGGTTTTTGTACACACACCGTGTGTGTGTGTGTGTGTGTGTGTGTGTGTGTGTGAGACAGGATTGGTACATGAGGGCTCCTGTGGAAACCCCAGTGCAGACCCCCCTCGCTCACTAGTACTGCAGTGTTTAGTTAGTTACTAAAGTTGTACTGAAGTAGTAATGTACTGTATTACTGTGTAATACTGTGGCATTGTACTAGTACTGTAGTGTTGTTGTAGTTGTGTAGTACTGCAGGTAGGGGTTAGACAGTACAGAGACAGGTCATTAAGGAGCAGGGAGTGGTTAGACAGTACAGAGACAGGTCATTAAGGAGCAGGTAGGGGTTAGACAGTTCAGAGACAGGTCATTAAGGAGCAGGGAGTGGTTAGATAGTACAGAGACAGGTCATTAAGGAGCAGGTAGGGGTTAGA
>JAOPJK010014912.1:0-11172 GCA_027123565.1 Phycis chesteri
TACACACATTAACCTGCATCCAACCCACATCAAACTACACACATTAACCTGCATCCAACCCACATCAAACTACACACATTAACCTGCATCCAACCCACATCAAACTACACACATCAACCTGCATCCAATCCATATCAAACTACACACATTAGCCCACATCCAACCCATATTAAACTACACACATTAACCTGCATCCAACCCATATCGAACTACACACATTAACCTGCATCCAACCCATATCGAACTACACACATTAACCCACATCAAACTACACACATTAACCTGCATCCAACCCATATCAAACTACACACATTAACCCACATCCAACCCACATCAAACTACACACATTAACCTGCATCCAACCCATATCAAACTACACAAATCCAACCCATATCTCCACCACATAACATTCTCCAGAGGGCTGATGCTGTTCCAACATTTAGTTGACAGCCTTGTTTTCCCCCCTTTTGAATTCTGAAACGGTTCAATTGGTTATAACACGTTTTATTTAAATAACGCTTCCAAAGGCAAAAGTACAATATCACAGTGTGTGCTGTGTGGAGGAAATCAGTGGCTTTCGGATCCACTCCACTCTGCAGGCTACCTGTAGGCACCCTAGAGCAAGATGCCCTCAACCCAACCTGCTCCTTAATGACTCTCAATTTGGATCTGAATTCCCTGTAAGTCACTTAGTATAAAGTGACTTAAAAAAAAAAAAAGAAGGTAAAACCTGCAGCTTGATTCCTCACCTGTGAGCAGCTGGCGATGGTGCTGGTGGGTAGACCAATAGAAGGAGCCCAGCCCACATCTCTCACCCAATCACTGTGGGCCTCGAGCTTCTGGTCCTCCTTCCATTGGCCATCTTCTTCCCTAGGGGGGCAGGATCACAACAGTGAGCGACGGCTGTGATTAACACGTGACATTAACTTACAAATAATGTAATATAATATAATAATATCGACGGTGATGTAAATGAGATGCGTAAGCAACGTGTCCTACTTCCAGAGTTTGACCAGGTTGTCGCAGCCCCCAGAGACGAAGCGCTTGACGTAGTTTGGCTTCTGCCCTGACGGCTGGTCCACCAGACTGCCGGGGACCACGGCCGGGGCCCAGCTCACTGCGTTGCAGCCGATCTGATGAACACAAACCGCACCCAACACCTCATTAGAATAATAAACCACACCCATATTCAAATAAATCCCACCCACAAAGATATACACAAAAAATAAAACTAATAATATGAGTTTATAACACATGACCAAACAGTTTGACATGTCTGAGACAGAGAGGTAGAGAGGCACTGACTGTGTGTGCGTTGCTGATCTTCTTCACATCCCACTGCTGTTCTCCAGTGAAGGTGAGCAGAGAGATGGCGCCGTCTGAGCTCCCACAAGCCAGGATCAGCCCAAAGTCATATGGACCCCAGCACACCGAGTTCACTGTACGAACACACACACTGAATCAAACAAGTTGTCACCGAATAAATGATACATCATTAACTCTGGTCGGACAGTAGGTCAGAAAGTAAGACAAGTCAGTCAAGTAAGTGAGTCAGTCAGTCAGTCAGTCAGAGAGCACAAAAAGGACAGACAGTACAGAGAGGTCAGTCAGTCAGCCCTATAGCACCCCACCTGAGGACTCGTGTCCAGTGTACTCGTACATCTTGTCCCAGGTGCCTTTCCCCTCCTTCCAGATGATGACCTTGCGGTCGTACGAGCAAGAGGCCAGGATGTTATCGTACATGGGGTGGGCCCATGCCACCTGCCACACCGGACCCTCATGACTGAGGGGGGTGGAGGGAGGGGGAGAGATTGAGAGAAAGAGGTGGAGACATAGAGGTGGACGGAGAGATGGACGGAGGTATTGGAAATGATGGAAGGAGATAGAGGAATTAAAACTCTGGTTAATACTAAAAAAAAATCAGCAGACGGGTTTAGCAGCAACCACATAACAGTGTGTGTGTGTGTGTGTGTGTGTGTGTGTGTGTGTGTGTGTGTGTGTGTGTGTGTGTCTCACCCCCTCAGGTCTGCCACCAGTATCTGGCCTCCGTTCCTGACATCAAAGATCTTGACTGTGCGGTCGGAGGAGCAGGTGGCCAGCCGCGTGCCGTAGTAGTCCATCTGGGCATCATGCTGTCAGAACAGTTCACATTAACGACTTGGCGAACAACAACCAACCAGGAACATCTCACAAGCGGATTATCACCCTCACTGTCTCAAACACTTGAGTTGAGCTTTAAGTACATACTCAAGGAACTTGGAAAGCACTTATTATCGCCCTCTGTTGGAACCCTTTGCACTAGCACTCATCTATAAAAATGCACACAGAAAAATACACAAAATACATAATTAAATTCTAGAGCTACACTGACCTTAAAAGTTACAAGTACTTACAAGAACTTACAAGTCGTTTTAACACTAGATCCAAGCAAACCATGATTGCATTAACAATACTGACAGGTAAAAGTGGTTTGTGGATCGAGGGGGTATTGCTAGTTCAATACTCTCAAAGAACTATTCCAAGCTTCATATCTGCATTAAGCATATATAGATTCCGTTGTATCTACATGTTGTTGTACTATACAGTTGAAAGGTATGCCCCTTATTTTAATTCATTGTGGCTAAATAATCTGATTCATAAAGACCGTTAGCTTCCATGACAGATACAATAAAGAAACTTACAATCATGTCCTCATGCGAAGTATCAACTGTGTTGATAACGGAGACCTGCATTATGGTGGGGAAATTATTTTAATCACATTTATATTACAAATCAATACTTTGATTGCAGTATTTGCTGAAGTTGTCGTTAGCCGTTAAGCTAACAAGAGATAGCAAGGGACGGACACGTCAACAAATTGCACAACCGCATTCAAAAGTGCAAGGACATCAAGTACGTATGTTTGTGTGTGTTTAAAACAAATCCGCGTCGCTATCTGTCTTACCATGGTTGTTGTTGTGAATATTAACCCCTAGCTTGGGTTGATTCCCAGTGAATAAAGCCGACAATGTTATTTCGACGTGGCAACAAGCCGCTTCCCGTTCGGTACGTCACGTCGTACCGCCGGAAACATGAGACTCTGACCAAAGGTTCCGCATCGTGAGAGCTTGTGTGGTCGTTTGGCACCTGAGTGAAAGGCAGAATTGTAAGGACAACAAATATGCTATTTCAACAGGAATATCTGTTTATATGACAAAATGTACATACTCCACATACACGTTCATTAACATTCATACATCTAAGGGTAAACATGTGTAGATGTATGAATGTTAATGAACGTGTATGTGGAGTAGGAGTGGGTGGTTGAGCCTTGTCTTGAGGGATGCAGGAAATTGTGGGACGGCATTATCTCCTTTAGTAAAGGATGATCCAGTGTGCCCGATACTACAGTCGTTAAGAAAGCACCCATTGAAGCACCAATTCTGAGCATTTAGATAATGTGAACAGCTCCTCAATGTGGCAGAGCCATAGCTCATAGGCCTCAGCCACACATCGAAGATGATGCAATCCATTGGGTTGTAGCCCCTGTTCAATTGCATCTGTGATTGAAAGTGCATTAAAATCCTTGAGTGTGCAAAGTTCAATGACACGCTCTTTGACTACAAGCTCCTCAGCATGGCCGTCCCCCTGCCTCATCAGCCATCACTGCGTCCAGTTGTTTGGTCTCAATAATACTTGTAGTAACGTCAGTAACTACATTCACTCATTTGACTCGGTAAGAAAGGAGAGATACCTATTAATGAATGTGGAACTGTGTGGACAAATTCACACATTTATCATGGTAATGTTGTTGATGATTGCCATTTCTGTGAGTTTGCCACACCGCTGTATGTGTTGGCCTCGGATAAGAGTAAGATACGGTGTGAGTTATGTTTTGAATTGAATTGTGACGCATGAACAGATGTTGGTTCTGATCCAAGATGACGCATGATGCAAAGTGAGCAAAAAGGGTCTAGGTTCAACATTCGTTGTTTGTTTGTAACACTTTCTTTTAAACACATAAAACAGTGACATTTTAGCGAGATGTTTCTAATCTCCTCGGACAATAAGATGGCTATTAAAACATGTTGGCTACAAACTGCTGTAATGCAGGCCCATACGCAGAGAAACATACGCTCCAGTCAAAATAAAACCCAACAGCTGAGTGTCTCGGTCCAGATAATGCGGTGATGTCCAAAACGTGGTGGAGAAGCTTACTGTATTAACAGCAATGAAGTGTTTCACCTTCTTCTGACAAATGTACTTATTGTGAGTCGCTTTGGACAAAAGCGTCCGCTAAATGCCCTAAATGTAAATGTAAATGCAGAAGCTGAGCAGAACCCAGAAGTTACGGCTGCTAGAGGAACACAGAACTCCGGGATGAAGAACCCGTTTTATTTGGTGATTGTTCCAAACCTCTTACACGTTCTTCTGGACGCCACAGGAAAACACCCTGATGGAAACTCAACATGCTGTATGTCTTTGTCTTTCGCTCATGTGGAGCAAGTAAGTTACTTGTCACTAACATGCCATTGAAGGACACTCGATGATGAACAAAATGGATGCCACGCGCGCCATCGGGGGCACATGTGGTCAACAAGAATCAGACGCCATTGGAAAGTGAAAGAAGATTAAAAACATAAAACACTTGTGGTGTTAGAACGGCGAACTGTTCCTCTGAAGCCACCCAGAGCTCCGGGACGCTGGACGTGTTGGGGGAGGTGCTGTCTGGCACTGGGCAGCCTTGACCAATACGTTATCGGGGTCCAACGGGGTCGAAAGGGCACACTGCTCACTGCTGTCCGCTGAGGAAATAACGGTGGAGTATTCAGGGGCGAAGGAGGGGTGGGTGGAGGTGACGTAGATCGAAGAGATTACGGTGGTGGTGGAGTTGGGACCCAGGGGGCGCTGTTCTATCTCCTCATAGATATGAACTCCCTGAGGGAGAGGATGAGAAGAAGAAAAAGAAGGGTTTGATGAGGGCATCTCACTCACACACACACACACACACACATAGACACACACTATACACAAACACACATACACACCTCTTCTTTGTGTCCCTCTGATTTATTTCTAAACGAAAGACCTGGAAAAAAGCAGACAAGATGGTTGGTTCTAGAAGTCATTATTTTCTTCCTTTAGTGTTGTGTAGTCTGGTCTGGTCTGGTCTGTATGTCAGTGTGTGTCAATGTGCGTGTGCTTACATTTCCATGATACCAGCAGACTAACTAGCATCAGTAGCAGCACCCCAATGAAAGACAGCACGATGGTGACCAGTGGTTGTGGGTGACCTGTAACTACAAATCCACAGCATTGATATGGGCTAGCCACTGCAGCGCTACCTTGGAGCCAACTGTAAATACAAAACCAAGATGAGTCTGCATGTGCTAACCCTGTAACCCCGCATTACCTTGGAGCTATAACTGCTTCTGTTCTGGCCTTATACTTGAATATGTAACCTTAAACCCTGACCTATGACAGAACCAGACTCTGGCCTTGTGCAGTCCAGTTCAGGAGGACAGAACCAGACTCTGGTCCTGTGTAGTCCGGTCAGGGTGACTCACCCACGATCAGAGTGAATTTGTTGTGGATTCTGTCAAGACTCTTGCTGTAGCACCAGTACACCCCTTCGTCCGCGGCTTCCACCCCCTGGATGGTTATGGTGAGGGTCTTGTTGTCCTTCTGGTCTTTCAACTTATACCTGCTGGACCCGTGATGCGTGGTGTTCACTATGTGCTTACAATTCTGCAGGTCACCCTTACAGATATCCTTGGCCCCCAGGGAGCCCGAGTAGTTACACGTGTAGGTTAGATTTCCACCAATCGTCAAGGTCTGGTTTGATACATCTGAGACATCTGCCAGCGGGAGGACATGGGGGGGGGGGGGACAGACCCATGGGCAAGAGCAAATTAGTCACTAAAGATCCCATGCCACTCATCACAAGAGTTAGTTGCAAAACCTGGTGCTGTGTACCAAGTAATCATGGCCACCGAATCACCCCCTGGTTCTGATTGGATGGTTTCATCTTCACCTCTCCACCGTGATAGCCAGTGTGAGCATGCATCACCAGATGGATGCTACCATTGGTAGTGGATAGGGTGGCATATCCCTTAAAACTCACTATGTGAATAACTTGGGGTGCCTTGAAAAGCCGATAAAAAGCCGAAAAGTAGATGCAATTCATTGATATATACATACTACACTTTCCCCCCGTTCTGTTCAGTTTAAATAGCAAATGAAGTCACACTCACATTGAATCAGTACTTTTTGGATCTGGACACTGTGTGTCAAGAAGTTGAGCCCACACCAGTAAATTCCATAGTCCTGGTCTGTCTGGACCTTGATCGACATGGTCTTGGGTGATATTTCTTTGCATTCAAAATCTTTTTCTGCTTTGCACAAGTATTTCTTGTCATTGTGCTCAGGGCTGTCACAGTCTACTGAGACGGTCTCCCCTCGACTGGGTGCAAGCAGGATTGGACTTTTGCAGGCTGTGAATAAAGTTTCATTTTGAACAATTGTTGTCCTGGCGGAATATGCCAAGATTTGAATCAGTGCTTGCCAACCATTTTGGGCCAGTATCCTTGTTTTTATGTTCCTTACTAACCACATCAACATCTCAACCGTCTGTTTGTGTATATACAGGGGCTTTACACGATCTTTCAGACCTTGCATGTTGGGGAAAATGGTAATCTCTATAGCGTTTTAAGACAGCGATCTCCCATGACAACATATGCATATCAGGCATTCCAAAGTTGGGGTCCTGACCCACAGGTTGGGAAACACTGATTTGAACACCAGAATACAACTATATGGTTAAATATCATAAACATATTTATATAAATATTTTTATTTTTGACAGGATATGGTCCTGAACACATGAATGCTTGAACTGTCATGCACTTGTATCATGAATTCATAAAGCAGAAGGTAAAGTATTAGATATTCCCACCACGGACTGCTGAGTAAATGAGGTAGTTAGTAGGCCTACTACTCCACTGGCGTCTCTTGTTCCTTGTTGGTTTCACACTGAGATCCACAATTGAAAACAGAACATCTCTTACCCTCATTTACTTGGAGCTCCATTTGCGTCGGGTTGTTAAACCATGTCTTCGAGTCCTTGTTCTCTAGTTTGATCATTCTTAACATAGTGTTGTTCTCATGTTTGTATTCACACAACCTAGAACCATTGCTGAGTGGAGAGTCACAGGATGAGATGTTGTTCTGGTCGTAACGCTCTGCGTTGTAGAGGAACACGTTTCCTCCCCGGCATCCCTTCACCCTCAGCTGAGAAACTGCAAAAACACATCTCTGATTAATCGCTTAGATGTTTTTCGGTCTTAGTTTGAGAGGTACCTTGTTAACATGCTCACCAAGAATAGCGTTGTAGGCCTACTCATACTGACATTTCAGAAAAAGGTTTAGGTCAGACTGCGATTGTTGGGCCAAATAGATTTGTTCCAAGGTTGGGAGTTGGGTTTCAAACTCGGTCACGCTTTTGCGTCTTTCCCTTTTTCATAGAAGCCTCACAACATGTAATATGGACTAGCTGAGCTTGATTGAAGCAGTGTGGGCATGATCAGAGATGAGGATGCTGTAATATTTAGACTGCAGAACACCAGGGATCCTACTGGCTGCATGAACAAGAACATAATCGATTCCAGTGTACAATTTGTGAACATGAGACCAAAAGAATAATCCCTCTCTGTAGTGTACAGTGATGCTCCTCCACACATCAACTATGTTTGAGGATTTTGTCAAATTGCTTAATACCCCAGCAGAGTTAACAGTAGGTGGGACACGAGTAGATAGGTCCAGATGCGAGTCTAGATGGAGGTTGAATTCACCACCCAAAAGAAAATGTTGTAACGTAACGACGATACAAAACGTTACGTAATGTCAGTGCTTGTTTCGCCATCATAGAAAAATGACGTGGTTTTATCCAAATGCATCAATCTAGTGCACAAAACTATAGGCCTATTCCATTGTAAGCCCATTCAGCCCAACTTGACTACCGAAATATTTCCAAAAAAAACAAAAAATCAAAAGCATTTTTACGAGATTTATTTTTACTAATGATATTACCATATTTGTGGTAACATAAAAAAACTATTTCCAACAAATTGCAGGTGGTGCTAGACCAGGGGTATCATACCTTTTATCACCTAATATCTACCCAAAAAAAAAAAAGGATCGTAAAGCTATTGAAAATGTTTTCATTTCATTTTATTGAAAATGTCGTGTACACTCAGCCTTATTAACTCGTGTTTAAAGGTAGGCTATGCAACAGTGACACCAAGCGTTTAATATGTGTACTGCGGCCCGAAGCCACAGCACTACAGGGAGCTTCCTCCGCCCGCCCCCTCCGTCCCACACTGGAAGCCCACGCGGAGGACAATTTGAGGCCCAGTTGAGGACAAGTGCAACTTTATATTTTAGAGGCGTGCGCAGTTTTTCTCTTTAGAAACCTATAAGCACCCACACCTTAAGTTGATCATCTAATGTATATGTTTGCAATTTATTGTAAATTATAAACAAGCTCACATCCTTCTTGAAATCCTTCTGGGCTCTAAGCTGTCTCCATCTTTCAAATGCAACGCCCAAGATGTACCTGTGTTTTGGCAGAGCTCTGGTCCTGGATGCTCTTCTCAAAGAAAGGAGGACGAAACGTTTTGGGACAAATAGAATGTTGTAGAATCTCAGTTTATCCAGTTTGTTTGCTTGCTTCCATGGCTGCAGCAAAATGTTTGTCTGCCAATTAGTTCTTTTTTTTTTAAATAAATATATCTGGCAACCTGGGGCACTTGGAGAATAGTGAATCATAACACAGGCCCAAACAAAAACAAATGTTCCAACCCAGAACAGAACCTTCAAAGGGGAACGTACTGGCCGTAGCACTGAAGCCAGTATTAAGCCAGACATATGGCAATTTTATGATTTAGCACAGTTTAACTTAGATTAGTTAGTTTAGAGTTAGATACCGTTCTTTTGAATGTGAAGTTAAAGGTTATTATTATTTGGTCATTTATTAACTGTTAAAGGTTAAAGACAGTTATGAGGAAAACAGAGAAGAATAATAGTTTTCACAGTTTATCATGCCAGGAATGCCGGTTTGGTAAAGTTCTGGTGAAGTTCTTGCCAGCAAGCAAGGAATCACCTCCCTCACAGAAGTCACTGAGATGTATCATGCTCCATTAAACTCCTTGACTCCAAATACTTTGCAGTCAAGAGTGTGTTGCAATACATTCTATGCAATATTAAAAAAATATGCAATAAAGTTTCATCACCTGTGGTCATGGGGAGGAGAAGGAGAAATAACAGACTCCTCATCTTGGCTGGCCCAGCTCCCCCACGTTCACCTGGACTCTGAAGGGGACCAGATTTGTGAAATGAAAAATGGTGGCATTTGTAGTTTGGCAGTCCAAATATCAACCAAATGTCAAGATGTTATTATTTCTAAAATAATGGAGACATCAAGATTCGGCAGTGCGTGCCCAAGGGTTTACAATGATGTCTTTGGACAGCTGCACCAGCGCCTAGCAAGGCTGCGTCACAGCAGATCAGATAGGCACGCATTTACTTACAAGCCGTCTCAAAAACAATATGTAGAAATAAAGATCCTATAGACAGCACCAGATGGAGAGAGGTCCCCAGAAACATTGACAGTCGAAAGAAAACGGGGACTCCTGCTCCCCCTATTTTAAGTACTCACTAAATATTGCAGTACAAATTATATGTAAAGTCCACACTAAATACTGCAGTACAAAAAATAGTTTCAGTACACACTAAATACTGCTGTGCAAATAATCCTTTACGTACTCACTAAATAATCCAATACAAATAATCATTGAAGTACTCACTAAATACTGTAGTACAAATAATCCATAAAGTACTCACAATACCGCAGTACAAACAGTCATGGGTGGGAAGGGCAGCTTGGTGGACCAACGTCTGCCACCATGAATCAAAAAAAAAGATAATCCTGTAAGTATTCACTAAATACTGCAGAACAAATAATCTGTTTATGTCTGCACCAGAAAGACAGCGAGAGAGCGAGAGCGAGGAAGTGCTGATGTGATACCCTTGCTCTTTCTCTCTCTCTCTCTCTCTCTCTCTCTCTTTTGTCAGGCCTCCTACGTTCTGCTCATCTGCTATTTTCCTACATTACCCAGAATGACCTTTGGCCTAGAATCCTAGATTGCCCATATCTGGCCTCCCTGCCGCCAGGACAGACCGAACCGGTCAGGAGAGCTGTGACCACAAGCCGCTTCAGCGGTGCCTCTGCGGCTGTACGGAGAGCACGGCTCGGCCCCAAGCCCGCAAAACCACAGGGCGTTCTGGATTGACCAGGCTGCTGGCCCGGTCCAAATGTGTTGACCACCTTAGCTTGTTTATTAGCTACCATAGCTTGTCTTTTAGCCACCAGTCCACCTGCCCTCTTGTGTCCCCGGTTTTTGAAATCAAATTCCCCCCGATCCAGTCCTTCCTCTGCTTTTTTGTATCTTGATGGCCTCTTCCCTCTGGAGTTTTTTGTGTATTTATTTGTCATTGAAATGTAAAGTTGTTTTTAAGTACAAGTAAACTTGTCGTTTACTTGTGAATGAGAAGTCTTAGCTCATTGTGTTGAAGTTGTGTGATAATTGGCTGATATTCAGAACTCTGAACTCAGAAAGATGTTTATTGCCAAGTAGGTTTGCACCTACGAGGAATTTGTCTTAAACCATCAACAAACAACAATAACAATAGACAACAATTAAGACGATAGCGGGCCTAGTATTTTTTAAAAAGTGAAGTTGAGGTAGCTGGTGTTTTAAAGTGTTTGGTTTTTGGCTGACAGAAAACAGGAAGTGAAAACAAACTTCCTGCAGCATGGTTTTGATCTGTATCAGGTGCGCTTCTACAGAAGGAAACCAGATTATTGAAAAATTAAAAACGTGATTTCGAGTGATTTGTGATGTATCTGTCTTGCAGCAGTGCCACGCTATTAAAGTTCAAACCGTGTTCGTAAATAATGACTAAATGAGAATGAGGAAACGATTATAATAATAAAACAACAATCATGATGTAGATAGTCAACAACCTTTTTGAACCTGAGAGCAACTTCAAGGGTACTGACTAATACAAAGGACTACTGGTTTGATACATACTTCCTGAATAACAAAGTTGCATGGTTCACCTTTAATAATAATA
>JAOPJK010015125.1:0-11166 GCA_027123565.1 Phycis chesteri
CTGATAAGAACGCGTCACACTAATACACCCGTGTGACCTTCTGATGAAGACGGAAGTATATCCGTCGAAACATGTCAGGTAAAGAAAATAACATCTACCAATATATGTGTCTGTGATAAAAGAAAACTATAAATATATATATATAAATATTACTTTGGGTTCACATACCACCATGCTGTTCACACAATGTATATTGTTTTATTACAATATTAATCTGTTTAACTCTGAGTCTCTCTGTATGAGAGAGGAACTGTTGTGGAAAAATGTATCCTAATATCAATATCAAATTACGGTATATACAAATGGCAGAGTAACATGATCGGTTAGATAAGATAAGGCTTTTTGCCTCTTCCAACTATTTGCATATTTTACACACATAACATACTTTAATGTTTTCGATTTGTCAACACTAATTAAGATGATGATGGCTGAATCTGGGTGGAAAAAAGGTACTTCTGGCAATTCTTCCTCGAAATCTAGCACCAGGTGGAGACATGCTGACATCATCTGCATGAACTCATAGAGAAGCAACATGACTACCTGGAACCTCAACTCGCTCAGCCTCGTGAGATGGGTAAGGGCACAGATGACAAGCTTACTTACTTAATGCAGATTGATTTTACTGCACTAATATCGACCTGTGGCACCATCAACTCTGAAAACATTGCTCTAAAGATCAGCATTGCAGGTAACTCATCGGTCATTGCAAACTAAAGCTAAAGATAAAGTGCTACAGGATATGGAACTCAAGATGAGAAAGATGGAGGAGAGCAGCAGAAGGTGAAACGTTAATGTCGTCAGCATTGAAGAAGGAGTTAAGGGCTCAAAGCAGTCCAATAGCTCACTAGCTCTCTCTCTCTCTCTCTCAAGAGAGAGAGAGAGAGAGAGAGAGAGAGAGAGAGAGAGAGAGAGAGGTTAACTCTCCTTGGTGACCAGCAAATTGAGATCATGAGAGCTCATGGGATATACAGAAGAAGAAAGAAGAAATTGGACCACAAACAGCTATCTTGAACTCTCTCCAATACACATCCTGTCAAGCCATCCTCAGACACTGAGGAAGGATCCCCTCACCATCAATGACATGAGAGGCAAGACTTCAGTCATCACACAGTTAAACACCTACAGGCTTTCTCCCAGGCAATGAGTGCAGCTCATGCAAAAGGAGGTCTAATTTCTAGGATGCATAGACATTTTGGATGATCAGCACACCAGAGGGGAGATGGAAAACGAAATGATGTTCAGTACAACAGTGGAGGTGGTATGATTAATTAGGAGGGCAGAGAGTTTACAAACCAGCTCGACCGCAGAGAGAGTGATTTCCACAACGAGCAATCTAAAAAGCCCTGTTTGGAAGTACTTTGTCAGTAGACAGCAAAAATTGTGGAACCTCACAATAAAGTTGTATGCAAGCTATGCAAGTAACGGTTGGCCTACTATTCCATCACCAGCAGCCTGAGGGCACGTCTCAAACATATGCACTCAAATAAGCATGGCCTTATGTCCAGAACTCCACCCAGCAGCCACATCTCAACAAGGAATGGTGATGATGCAACTTTATTGATACCAATGCCATTATTGAATCTGCTTATTGGTTTGATTCTTTATCGATTTCCTTAGTAGTTCTGATCCATTTACTGCCAAGCCTGTCTGAGTGGAGCTAATGTTATTATTACATAGGATAATTACGCTTGGTAATGCAAATACTTCTTGGATAAAAAGAAGTAAAGTCTGTGTGGGAAACACTAGATTAGCTTGGTGCTAGCTTGAGACACTTGTCAAAGCACTACATCGTAGTATGCTGGATGGATATTGAAATATCATCTCAATAAATTAGTCATCTACTGTAATACTGTTCATGCATCCTTCCATCCATGCATTCCCCAGAAGTTAGCGGGTAAAGGGCATATGACGCCATTGACATGCGACCAAATGTAACAGACCGCTACCGTGAATAAAACTACACATTTCTCTTGGTTTGAACATTGATGGAAACAATTGGGATAATGTAATTACACAAAAATGACCTCAAGGGTTGGTCATTTTTAGATATTTTAATGCGATTAAATATTATACCTTAAAAAACAAAATGTTCAACTGTAGCCGACGGGGACTTGCTGTTTTGGGATCCAGTTGCAGATATTAGGGAGCAGAGACTGGCCTCAGCTTCTCTGCAGGCTTGGGCCAACAACATGGTGCGGCCTTATCAATTCATGGTCATTAATAAACCCCACAGTGAAGGATTACAACCTATTTTTCTGACAGACATAAAAGCTTCTCAAGGTTTGATTATATTGTTAAATCACAGAGACATTTAAAAAAATGTCACTCTGCTTCCTATGGCTCTCTGCTGTAATCAGCAGTGATCGTCTGTGTGTGTCTTCTCATGCAGCTACATGGTGCTTCAACAACACTATTGAAAAATGACGTTTAATCAACAGTTTGTAGACAAACGTAAAGAGTTTTTGGGACTTAATGTAGGCTCTTTTGAAGTGAAAGGTTTCATCAGGAGTCATGCCCCACTATTTGCTTCTAATATACGTAAATCACGACATTCCAAACACTGACTTTGCAAAAAGGCCCATATGACATTGCTTGTGCACTATGATCAGACTGGCTTCATTAAATCACGATGACAACATGAAGAATAATAAGCTTTTAAGATCTTTCAAGAATCAAGGTGTACCATGGAATTGTCCATCGCCCATAAATCCATTTCATGAGTTGATTAGCTCAAGAACAGGATTAGTTAGAGTATATTAGTTTCCACATTGCATCATACTTTATTAGAGGCTGGGTGGGGGAGGGATACAACTAGCTCGCAACCCTGTGGATGGTTGATGGTTGATTTTTGGTCAATTGCCGGGGTGTGCCATGTTTATTTTACATTATACTTACTTTATATAATAAAATAAAAAATGCTATCACAAACAAACACTATACAAATCAAATTACTAGTTACTAGTAATCTTGTTACTGGTTAAAAAAAGGCCATTGTATAAATTTTTCTTGCACTTTGAGATAGCTCCCTTCATCTCTCTAATTGAAAGGTGTTAAGTTAATTAGCATTCACATTGCCACTGTAGCCACAAAGTCTGATATTGAGGCCATGCCAATCTCCTGACCTCCTATCCTTGCAGTCATACCCACTCCCCCCCATAGTGTACTTTAAATGAACTTGAACTCTCCTGCATTGACTAGCTTCAGCACTGGCCAATCCTTAACTTTCCATCATTGTAACTCACCCCACCTGCGCACAATGTGAATGTTTCCCTGTAAGAATCATGTACACCAATTGTACGATTGTCTCTCTGAAGAAGGTTCAAGAGGTTTCCGAAAAATAATTTAATCAAATAATTAATCAAATAATTTAACTGCTACTATAATGTTTTCATGTAATGTCACTAGAACTAAATCAAAGAAAGTCAGGTGCTCACCTGCTCTGATTAAATGTGTGTATCTTGACACGGTGGTGTGTGTATTTCTGCAGGATCTTCTTGGTGTCCTCATCCGTGTTGAAGGAGTTCATAAGGACCAGAGGAACGTCTGTGTTGTATGTCTTGTTCAGGTGCTGAGAGAGAACAACAGAAGAACAAAAAAATACACAAAAAATGACTTGACAGCTCTACCATGTCATTCTGCCAACTATGAACCTCATTCAATATTACAGAAGAAACCTGCAGAAGACCATTCATATTGTGTGCACCTCGATCGACAAATACAAAACAAAGGGCAAGTACACGATAATTGCGCATTGTGCTACATGCAATGTAGCATGCAAAGTATTGTGTATGTTGTAAAAAATATATATTTTTCATCCTTATATCTTTCACAACATAATTTTACACACAAACTATTCCATAAACATTTGTGGAACATTTGTCTCGTAGGTTTGTCTGTTGGTCTGTAAAATGTGGATGCGTACATAGCATTCACCTCTAGATGGTGATACACAGATTTAAGTGTTGCCCTCTTCTTGTCTTGGTAAGAAGTGTTTAAATAAACTGCTTCTTGCGATGCCTATTTTAAATGTGATTTATGTTGAGAGAGGATTAAGTACTTTATAGAATAGAGCATATTTATTGTAAAGACAAGAAAATCTGCAGCAAACAAAATGTTTTTCAAATTATGGTATAACTTTCATAATCTTTTTTTAAAAAACACACTGCATCTCATGTATAATATGGGCTTGCTAAAAACGAATATGACAGTGTTGATTAGGAATTGTATCATTGTCATATGCAAGTTGTAATTGAGGGAACGTTTCAAATTGAACACATCAGTTGGGCATATGTAGTGTCTGGAGGTACTACCAAGTGGATTTAAGAGAATATACGTTTTAATATGAAAGAACAACCCTACCATACAGGACAGTTTCATGCAGATCACTTGGTTGATATGTTTGACTCTCCTTCACTACACACTCACTCCAAACTCTGTAGCTTCTTTCAAGTGATTCCTGACCTCTCTGTTGCTTCCCTCAGTAAATCCCTTGTTTGGACTTCCTTCATTCAACATTAGGATATCCAAACATTTGTATAATATCTTCCTACCCTTTTGCCAATGTTTGCACGACTAACATGTTTGCCGTTTCATAGGTGGACGGCAATAGAAAGCAAATTGTGTTTGAAGGGCATTACATATTCAGGTTCAATAAAAACATATCCAAGCACATTTTACACATCTTTTTTTTTCCACCTGGGTCAGCAGTCTGTCATATTGGACAAAAATACAATATGACTCGTCTACGGTGTTTAATAAAGTCCAACAAAACGTCCATAATTCAAGTGCTCCAACACCACTCCTTTCTTCGAAAGCATTACTCAGAACAAAGTCTTCATAAACATAGGTTTACTTAGGGAGGTTTACTTAGGGAGAGTCAACAAAGTTTACGCAAAGAAGCAAAAGCAAAAGAAAACTAATTATGAAATTTCAAATACTGTTGAAGTAGGCTGGTTCAACTTGAGAAGCGGTGTTAACATAGTTAGTCATCCCATGGTACTATGGAGTCACTTTATGAGACAGACTATAACAATCTGTTACAGGGTACCTGCAGGTTTCAACCAGTTCAATTGAAGACTTTTTATTTGCATTGGAACATACATACACACACAACTTAACTCAACACAATTTAATACCAATTTCAAGGCCAAATTGCATAAAGGCAAATGACAGTCCTCAAAATGAAATGCAATTACATGTTGAAGTCAATGACCAAATTGGTCGCAAACAGGACTATTTATTTTGGAGTTTAACTAATATGCTAAATATAGGTCTTGTACATTGTGACAAGACCTATATTCGCAATGACCACAGTAAATTTTGGAGCATCGTAATGTTAGTCATTATGTTGGTAGTACTTTTTTGGTCATTGTTCAGTAATCAATAATGAAATGATTTGTCGTTACTAAAATTAGAGCGCATGCAGGCGCTTCCCATTCAAGTACAGCACAGATCGGCCCCTTTGCTCCTCCCCCTTCTCTTCTCACTTTGAGGAGGGATGCTTCACCAGTTCATCTAGCTCTGAGTTGTTGGCTCTTTTTGATGCATTCCCTAAATCTTTGATGGAAAAGCCTCTGCTTTAAATAAGATCAATGATTGTATCAAAAAGCACCATAAAGTCGTGTTGTATTTTATGGTGAACGAAAGCACGGAGCAGATGTAGTGTTGAACTATTCTTTACTTAACTTCTTCATCTATCATTCTACTCTTACAGTAGTATTATCCAGCTCATAAACACAGCATAGCGACCTCTACAGGATGGTAAGATATACCACATATTCCTCTTTCTAAAGAACATCACTTCAATAGTCCATTGAAAAACTGAAGGACTTCACGAAGGCAGAACAATCACAACATGTTCAACTGCATTTTCTTTCCTCAGCATAAAACATACTGCCAATCTGCCACAAGAAGTGCAAAACATATGCTGTAGATCACCTTTAGCACAGTAGAGTATAACGTGCTGCATCTCAAACAGTTATGCAGCATATCAATTCTTCTCAACCGAACAGTATCAAGACAGTAACAGAGTGTAGACCCCTTGCTTTTTTTTAATGCTGTGCACATCTCTCCTTATCGGAAGCATGTCTATGTTACATAGACCTTGTGCCAATCTGGGGCACAAACATTTCTGCATGACGGCAAAGCAGCATCAGGTAATGCAGCCTGCAACAGCTCATGTGTCTCCTCCGAATGATGTGGAGTGGAAGACACAGATGGGGTGCCTGGATGGGCAGGGGCAAGATGACTGGCAGTCCAGACCATCAGAGAGGAGAAAAGTTGCAGGACCCCTCTGTTCAATGATCTGGAGAGGTTTGGTAAACTTGTGTGCACCTTTCCTGACCATGACTGTTTTTTTAATGCGCACAAAGCCACCAACCTGTAATGTTGGAATCTGTGCACTGCGACAATTGTCAGTGTAGGTTTTTGATTTGATTTGTTTCTTGCCAACAGTGTCTCTCAGTGCTGCATAGTGTTGCTGGGTAGGATGTGTAGGAAGGCCCCTGATGTTCAGTTTGGTGTTCAGAGGACGACCATGCAGGAGTTCAGCAGGTTAAACTTCTGTAATTGCATGAGGAGTAGCACGATAGGAAAACAAAAAATCTGTGGCAAACTGCTTCCACGGTCTGCTCTCAATGTCTGCTGTCTGTAGGCAGTCTTTGAGCACTCTGTTCCATCTTTCAACTTCCCCATTGCATTGTGGGTAGTAGACTGAAATGCGGCAGTGTTTAATGTAATGTAACTGGCAAAGAATGCTTAATTCAGCCAAAACGGAAGCTGAGCCATTGTCCGTCACCAGCTCCAGTGGGTTCCCTTCACGGCTGAAGACGGTAGACAGGAACTAAATGGCTGTAGCAGAGGTCTACTCAGAGATGAACACCACCTCTGGCCACTTGCTGTAATAGTCCACAAGGGTAATGGCATAACAGCAGTCAGGGGAACCACAGAGGTAAGGACCTACAATGTCAACTGCAAGCTTTTCCCTTGCTGCATTGGGAACTGGAGCCAGAGGAGCAGCTCTGATGGCGGCAGTCTTGTCGTGTTGAGTGCATGTGGTGCAGAACTTGATGGCAATTTCAATTTGTACAGCTGTGTCCATACCTGGCCAACAGTAGAGCTCCCCAAGTCTGTTTTGTACATAAAATTCCCTGATGTGTATCATGGGTAATTTGAATCAGCTTTGACTGAGCATCTCTTGGAACCACAACACGATGTGTGCCGCGAATGACAAATTCCTCATGTTCGGAAAGTTCAGTCTGAGCTCTGAAGTATGGTATGAGAGCTGGAGCCTCTTTTTTCTAGCCTTTCACTGTACGTGGCCAGCCTGACCTGATGTACATTCTCACCGGTTGTAGGACAGGACAGTTCATACATGCAACAGTCAGGTCTTCTGTTATATAGTAACAGCAGCAAAATCATCTGACACTAATGTCACCATCTCCATGTCTCGTTCAACTTGAGGTTCAGTGTTCGGGCCGGGCTATTAGTTATCAGTGTTTGGAGCTTACAGAAAACCTTTTTTGTTTCCTCAGTCCATGTGAATTTGTTGTCTTTTCTCAGCAGAGCCCTTAGTAGTTCCACAACCACAGCATACTGTGGAACAAAGTTGGAGTAGAAGAAGGTAAGTTCCAGGAATGTCTACAACAGCTTTGACATGGTCTTGGTCAGACCAAGATAATGCCTCGCTTTTCCAAATGCAGCAGCTCTGCAGCGATGTCATCACGGACAGAAAATGGCAGCCGACATAGGGAGTGATCTCAGGACGAATCTTGACCCTGTGTAAAAGTTCTTGACCTCTCCAGGCTAAAGAACAGCAGCAGTATGCTGCACAGTTATCAACGGTGGAGTGGAACTGCAAATGCAGTCATTTGTAATGTCTATGTCCAAAGCAGTAACAAGGTCCATGCCTAAAATTGGTGTTTCCACTGGCACGACGTAGAAGGTAGCATTGGCAGATTTAGTCACATTCACATTAAGACAGCCCAGTACAGGTATTGGTGTTTTTGTGTACGTCATAAGGCACACAGTAGGGTTTGTTAACGCAATGTCTTAGAAATTTTCCTTGATGAAGCACTGAGGTTATAATTGAAACAGCAGATCCTGTATTAATTAAAAGTATTTTTGCATTCACAGTCGTGCACCAGTTCATTTGTCTGCATAATCTGTTCCATCATCAATGCTTAAGACTGTCACATCTGGAACTTGCTTCACCATGGAAGTAGGTGTGCACAAGCTTTGGAAAAGTGTACATTTTAGTTGCATTTGTTGCATGTAACAGACTGTGCAGGGCATGTAGAACTGTTTGCAAGGTGACTGGATGAACCACAGCAGTAGCATTTCTTTCCCGCGGAGGGACTTGAAGATTCAGTCTGCTTGGGCGCCGAACGGGACTCTTTGCGCTGAAACTGCCCCAACCACTGCATCACTTTTCTTTGCCATCGCTTGTGCATCGGCCAGCACAGTCTCAATGTGGCTCACCAACGTGATAGCTTTTTGTAATGTTAGTTCATTTTCTAAAAGCAAGTGTTCACGTATCCTAGAACTGTTCTCAACCAACTGGTTTTGTATCATTTAATCTGCCACAGCTCCAAACTCACATGTCGACGCAAGCTCACGCAGGGCAGCAATGAAATGCAGAAGTATGTTTCAAAACTTCTCACCCAGGCGTCAAAAGTAATTGTAGGTTCACCAGGTGTTTGTAGGAATGGTGGAGGTGGAGTAAGGCTGAGTAGCGCCATCTTCGTCACCAATATGTTGTATTTTATGGTGAAACAAAGAATGGAGCAGACGTAGTGTTGCAACTATTCTTTACTTAACTTCTTCATCTCTCATTCCATTCTTTCAGTAGTATTATCCAGGTCATCAACACAGCATAGCGACCTCTATAGGATGGTAAGATACACCACAAGTAGCAACACAAAGAAAAAGCACGGGATTTTGTGAACACTGTTGACGTAAGACGAGTCTGGTGTTTAGCTTTCATAAAAGACACTGATTGTATTGAATTGCAGTGCATACATGATTTCAGATTTTCTAAATGAATAAGCCCCCTAGGGTAAAAAAAAAAAAACCGTTAATGCAAAAAATAAGTCTAATCAAATGAATAAACATTTTGTTAGATGAATCATTGTATAGTATAGTAGTTGGTAACTCACAGGTACAGTCAATCAGGTTTCGTGATTCAAACAAGCAAGCGAACTGTCAGTATATTTCAGCAGTGCTGCTTGTCTGTTGTCACCGGCTACAGTTAAAAACAACATGGGGGGGTTATTAAGCAGGGTCGCATCATATGCTGCTTCAGTCATGGAGCAACAGCCTGACTTATGCATTAATTGAATCAGAATGGGTCCCATTGATATGTCAGTGGTTTAGGTATGATCACGTCATCTTTCACTTTGACTTAGGAAAGGCTCCCCCACCATCCCACAGAAGAGGCTTGAAAAAGCTTTCACCAAACAAAATTATAGTTTTGTTGTTCACATGTCAAATCTTGTCAGAAAGCACACAGCACACAAGTTTGTCTTCAGGCCTTTCTGCAGAAAGGCTGTAGGAAATTGAAGTTTAAAGAATAATGTATGCAAGTACGTAGGAGGATGTGGTGTATGAACAGGTAAATCACAGGACCCACACAAAGGTGACCTGTGCGTCTCCCATGTTATTTTTTGACTTGGTTGACTTTTTCTTTTTTGGTTCTCAACTACCGGTACTTGTTTAGGTTACAGAAATTCACCTACGTGGTTAGGTTAAGGGTTAGGCAGGAGGGCAAACTTCTCCTGTGTGCTGTCAGCACAAAGAAGGTGTTACCATTGAGCCCCACTAATGGCTATTTGGTTACTGAAAAAAATAAAAATAAACAAAAGCTATGGTTTCATTTCAAGTATATAGTTGGGCTATAGCTTATCTTAGGTGACAGATTCTGTCACAGTCAGATTCTTTGTTGAAGGCTTTTTCAAAGGGGTTGAATAGCGCAAAGAACAAGAGAGGCTCATTCCACTGATTAGCACCCATCCCACCTTTCTCAAGTGTTCAATAATGTATACAGAACTGCCAAGTTACATGCCTGGGGAGAAGATCACAGTGGAGGTGACAGTGGAGCAGAAACCTACTGGCCGGGTCTACAGAAGTGCCACGGACAACGTGAATGTGCGATTGACTCTCCTCTCTCTTCTACTAGTATACCCCATCTCTTGCTGTGTTTCTATATCAGAAGTCATTGGAGCCTTCCAACCTATCCTGTACTGTACCAACTGGTAGGCTGGTCGATAGATCATTCATTTGGGTCAACATACACACTGGTGTTGTCCCTAGAGGGCATTTTGGCTTGTAATAGCTAATCACATCACACCTGGTGGTAAAATAGGTGCTCTTATAGCACTTATTTATCATCTACAATGTATATTCATGTTTTGTTAATGATAACTTCATCATTAACTAAATGCTTATAAATGACCTATGACTGAATGTTATGATACATGTGTAATACCATACTTTATCGTATCCTATGTATGCGATCACAAAGAGGACTATGGAGCATTGCAGAATCTTCTCAATAAATGTCTGAGACATTTACACCCACACACACACACTTTTGGGGTCCAAAGCATCAATTTCTCCTATAAGGCCTATAAAAAGACAGGAGGTAATATTACCAGGCCTGTGAAGAAAATGGACGCCATGGCTCTTGGTCAGTGGGGAGCTACTGTGTTTGACAAAGCAAGCAGTGTGCCGAGTTAGGGGGGGGAGAGAGGCAAGCAAATACCCTTGCTGTTATGAAAATCCAGCCAACACACACTCCTTGCATAGATACTCTGTGACAGGAGTGCCTACACACACACACACCCCTCTGTTTAGCTGCCTTACCATCAGACCTGCCTCTCAGTACTGACTGGTTTGGATCTGCTCTGTGTGAATACACACTCACACTACTGTCACAGCATTTAAACTTTTCACATCAGCTAGGCATGAAAATATTTGGCCATTTTCTCCTGATTTTCTGATGTTTCCAGTATGAACAAAAATGCTGGTGAAACTACACCAAGGTGGTAGAATTAAAAATCTACAGAAAACTTGTTAGAGGATTAGGTGTCTTGGGGGGGGGGGCGGGGGGGGGGGGGGGGGGGGGCGGGGGGGGGGGGGGGGGGGGGGGGGGGGGGGGGGGGGGGGGGG
>JAOPJK010016168.1:0-11107 GCA_027123565.1 Phycis chesteri
GACTAGTGTGGCATATGAGCATAATATGAGCTATGTATGGATGTCTGAAAGGACTGCTTGAGTGGATGTCAGTTACATGTGCCACACCAATGTGACGATGAGAAGGTTGGGTATGTCTGGGGGGGGGGAGACAGAGAGAGAGAGAGAAGGAACATGTGCCACATGCACCACACCGACACTGACTCTTTGTATCACTAAGGCCCCGCCCGCACCCGCCTGTGTCTTCGCTCGCTGTTTTTTTTTCTTCTTCACGGAAGTGAATGCGTCTTGGGTGTCTAGCCCTCCTGGCGGGAAATATGTTAGATATCTAAAACCATAAATGTTTTTTGACTCAAGACATGTCAAGTCATTTCAAGTCAAAGAGGCAAAGTCAGAGTCAAGTCTGAAGTCAATAGCAGTCAAGTCTAAGTCGAGTCGCAAGTCATGCGTCATTTTGTCAAGTCGAGTCTGAAGTCATCAAAATCATGACTGGAGTCCACATCCCTGGCGCTTAGCATACATAGCAGACACCGCCGTCGAAGGAGAGTGATGACAGTATGAACGAAGAAGCACGAAAGAGTAATGCTTTGTTTAATCATGAATCTAGTTTTAGTGGTGTTAAAACTTGAGTGCTCCAGGTGAGGATCGAACTCACAACCTCGGCATCGCTCTGCAGGACACTGTCTTATAAGTACCGCGCGCTAACCGATTGCGCCACTGGAGCCGCTGATGTGTATGTGTGTGTGTGTCTGTGCATGTGTGTGTGTTAAGTAAAGAAACGTGTTTGACATTTTTCAATCAAATTTTTAAATCAAATTGAAAGCCACCAATGACAATAATTGGAAAATGTCATCTTGAATTGAAGTATTACTTTTTTTTGTTATCCTCATCAATGCAATTGAATGGAGGGTGAAATGGGCCCTGGTCAAACTACAGGCAGGGTCACAGCATTGGAACATGGACCTTCTCTCTGTCCGTGTGTTCCATGGTGGGTAAGTGGACCGAATGTGCAACATGGGTGAAGCATCCATTCTGGGTGAGCTGGGTGATGTATTGAGTGATTGTGGGGGCATCATGCTGTGAGACATAATCAATGCAAGACCTCTGTCTTGAGTCATCAGAATCAATAGGGGGTGATGACCGACTGTCCTGACCATTAGCCCCAGATTGTGTTTATTTCCCATGGAGGAGATTTGGTAGCCTTAGTGCCACACATAAAACTCTGTTTATGGTTGCCTACAGCCCAGCCAAAGGTCAAAGTTCAAACAGAGCTTTAGTTCAGTAGTTGTGGGCTCCCAGATGTGCCATTAGTGGAGATAGTGTGAGTGCTGGAGTTAGGATTACAATGACAACATGATATTGATTAAGGACACACACACATACACACACACACACGCAACTGGATTATTGTAGAATTTGACAAGCAACTTGATCTGCCCACCACCAGGGCAGTTCCCCATCGTCCTCATGGAGCATGACAGAGGTGTAGTCGGGCCTTGGTCCCTGCAAGCCGGTCCCTGCAGGCCGGTCCCAGTGCTGGGTGGAGGCCCAGTGCTGGGTGGAGGCCCACTGCGTCCTCAGGCAGCCCTTCTGCGTCCCTCCCTGGGTCAGAGAAGCCCTACGTGGGGCGGCAGTGTATCATTTCCCCTGCCGCGCGCCACCTCGGTGGCTTCACTGGGCTCCTCCGACAGCCAGGCACAGGCTGCTGAACCAGCCACCAACCACACACACACACTCCACTCCACGTGTTAGGAAACGGACATGAGGATGAGCACGGAGGAGCCGGACGTGACCTTTTGCCATCTTGTGTAGTACAGCTGCTGTTGACTCACCATGCTTTGTTCCAGCTGGCTGTGGGGACCCACAAAGGGAAGTGGGTCAGGTCGAACTGGGACACTGGGGGTGCGGTACAGGGGTCCGGGAGGAGCTTCAAACCCCAGGTGTTTGGGAGCATTGTCATCTACCTTTTCACTCTTAATGTTTTTTGACAGCTGACGTCATTACCTCCAACAAAGGGAACGTGCAGTGTCTTACAGGACACTTAAAGCACCATCTGTCCATCAGCCTTCATGGGCTTCATCAACTCCTCATGGGTTTGTTCATAAAACAATACTACTTACCAATTCACCAATTCATCATCAATATCGGTCACCGTATAAGCCCTGTCTCTTCTCCCTCCCATCTCTCTCACGCATTCCAACTAAACACATGTCCCTTCACGTTTGGGAGGATGCAGGCTGCATATATTAGGTGTTGACAGACTGCCAGGGTGGACTGACCCACAGAGCCCCTGGAGGGGGCGTTGTAGCCGGGGTGGCTGACAGGTTTGGAAGCCGGACCCTGACAGTGAAGTCCTGCACCTGAGCACTGCTGCTGTTGGCACTGTGCTCACTAGCTTCTAGCTTACACGGTGCCACAGTGCACGGTCTGGTTCTGTCTTTCCTTTACATGGTATGATCCTCCTGGGCTGTACACACACTCCCCCGGGGGGGGGGGGGGCTGCTTCTCCTATCCTGGTTGGTGTGTCCTGCAGAACAAGGACCGATTCGTCATCCTGAACATCACACCGTCTCCCTGACGTTACGCTGGATAACTCGCTAGTCTATGATGAGTATGTGGGGAAGAGGTAGGCAGGTAAGGAGGTAGGGAGACAAATAGGGAGGTAGGGAGGTGGGTAGGTAGGTAGTTAGGGAGGTTTGAGGTAGGTGGGTCAGTAGTTAGGGAGGGAGGTTGGCTGGTAGGGAGATAGGAAGTTGGGGGGGTAGGTAGGTAGTTAGGGACGTAGGTAGTTAGGGGGGTAGGTAGGTAGTTACGGAGGTAGGCAGCTAGGAGAGTTAGCTAGTTAGTTAGTCAGCAATGTGTGCTGAATGACTTCATTACTCTTCTACAAGTGATGAACAAGGTACTACAGTCCCAAACGGTACCACACGTTCTACCGGTGTTTAGTGGGTCAAAACGTCTCCTAAAAAAGGGGATAATCAGTGTGGTCACTCCATCGTTTGACTTCCAGGCCTCCAGCGTCTTGTAGACCGCTGGACCGCTCCATTGTCCCACAGTCAGGGCGAGGGAGACACACAGTGGGACCCCGGCCGAAGCCGGACTAAACGTGAACCTGGAGCTGTGGTTTGAGCCTGGCTTTGCCCCCCGGGAGCGACATCATTGTTCCAGGGAAACGGGAGCAGTGGCGAGACCACGGGGTGTGTGCAGGTCTTCATAAACACAGCGAGCTCCTCATTATAAATAGTTTACAGAGGATACACAGGGCAGCAGTGGCAGGAATATGTGGCTCTGGCCCAGTGAAGGTGGGGATCGGCCAGTTCAGAAAGTCAAACTAAATGAGAGAGAGAAATGATACAGCGTTTGGCTTCTGAACGTTGAATTAGCCACCAGTATTGTATTGATTGATTGTGAATCTTGTGTCCGTCTATACTTTATGAGTATGAGACTGTTTTGTATCCACACACACACACGTGCACACACACACGCGCACACACACACACACCTGCTACCACCCAAGCTAACTCTGGGACCCCCCGTCCTCCCACGACTCCAGTCAGTTGGTTCTGTTTTCAGATCAGGTCTCCTGATTGAAGCCAGCAGCTGGGAGCAGAGCTGGTGGCCACTGGGCAGAGCAGCAGCAGAGAGCAGGCAAGGAGAGCTGAAAGTAGGCCAGCTCGATCTGGACACCTCTGAAAACACACCGCACACACACACACACACACACACACACACACACACACACACGCACAGACATCAGAGTTGCAGTGCAGGCGGGGAGGACAGTAGACTCAGTAGGAAGTAGGAGAAAGAAAGAGAGAGTCCCAGACTCTTTCCGTGGGTGTTGAGGACTGCCACACCCACTCAGGACAGGAGAGGACTCACCCACTCAGGACAAGAGCGGACTCCGGGAGACAATTTAACCCCTCGACAAAAAAAACACCACTCTTCAACTGCGCCTTGCTGCCATCTTTGTCCCCACTCGGAGAAAGGGGAGCCGAAGCCAGGGCGGTCCGTACGTGAAGGAACCATGCAGAAGCGCACCAAGATTAAGGTGGCCATCTTCGTGCTGGTGGTGGGCATGGCGTGCATGTTTGCGGCGGTGGTGACGGACCACTGGGCCGTGCTGAGCCCACGCATGGGGAAGGTGAACGAGACCTGCGAGGCGGCCCACTTTGGCCTGTGGCGGCTGTGCAAGAAGAACATCTACATCGGCCCTGAGAACTACATTGAGGGCCATGGCTGTGGTCCCATCAGCCTCCCGGGAGGTAAGGAGAGCCTGTGGAAGCATGCGGACATCTGATGGTTAGCTGATAAGCTGATACCTTCTCAGAAAGAGAAGGCGCAGTGCGACAGGTGTACGACGGTGTCTCCGTTCGATCGATTCGAGGGGGGGAAGCCGCAATGGAGCTCACAGCACAATGGACCTGTGGGGTGGGAGAGACGGCCCGTCTTCTGCTCATTTGGACGCCGGCGTCTAAGAATGTCACTGTCTTAGAAAGACACAGATTAGGGTGTAATGATGTCTAAAAACTAAACAGGAAACAGGCCTGCTTTCAGAGTGCTCACATTTAGAGATATAATAACCCTCCTGTTAGGGTTTCAACTCATTTAAAACCCTCATCAGCATTTGTCCTTGATTGATGACGGGATAAGGAGTGTCTAGCTCTGATGGCCCTGGGGTGCCAACTCCTTCCTCATAAATGACAGAGAATTAAATTACAACTGGGCCTACTGCCATTGAGACATGAGATGCCTTTGTGAGTGTCTGCTGGCTGTATCGATACAGTATACAGCTATATATACAGTAGCTCCTCTACAGTAGCTTCACCTCCTCCTTCACCTCCTGTGTTGTGGTGGCTGGTTTCAGCAGCCTCACCTGACCCCAGGCAGACTGACCCTGGGGCTGAGTGAGGCTGTTCGCCCATCAGGGACACGAAGGTTAAACCAGCTATCACCACACACACTCCAGGAGAGTGCTGACATGCAAGTATTCATCTACCTGTGTCTCTGTGTGGAGAGTGGTGAAGGTCTGGAATCTGTTTTCCCTGGCCTGTTTAGTGTGCTGTTGCCTACAAAGGGTTAAATTCTAATGGAGCCATGAAAATTCACACACACAGTGGTCTTGCTGCTGAGACTCAGATGTTAACATTTGTTAACAGTACAACCGTGTTTTAGATCCACCCAGCTATGTCCCTTGTGTACCAATTAAAAAGGTCCATCTGAAAGGTAAATTACAGGTAGATCACAGGATAGCCTCTCCAGACAGTAACATCAGGTATGTTAACCCTGAATTAGAAGGCTAAGCAGCAACGTAAAGCTTGGTTGTTATGAGTAATCCAGGGAAGCGTGTTTCAATTAGTTATTTCCTCGCATCGATTCCGCCCAGCTGTCTCACTCTGTCCCCTCCCTTCTGTGGAGTCTTGAGATTCCCAAAAATGCGAGGCATTGTTGTTTGGGAGGCCATTCCTCAGACAAATGGAGAGTGCTAAAAGAGGGGCACCATCTCACAGGCATGGCAGGCGTTTGCTGAATGCATTGGATGAATCACGTTAAGCCGTCCATACATGAAAGGCGGTAGGACTGTTCTGTCCATATGGGGTTTATGTACTAAAACAGGTGCATCTCTTTAACAGCCTTATTTGACTCCGGTCTAGACACCCCGCGGCGTGGTGTATCGGTCTTATTTAAGATGAGAACAGAGGACAGAGGATTCATTTATTCCAAATAGAATAGCTGCTAAGGCTATAGCTATAAACACTGCTATGAATAACCTGCCAAAAAGACTCTGAAAGACTGTGAAAATAACAACACAAACACACACACTGCAAATTTCCCTGCTATGGGATTAATGATTATCTAATCTATTCTAATCATACTCTCTGAGATCAGACAGCACCTCACTTGACAAAGTGCACAGTGGGCATTTTTGAGGTGCTGTGTTCAGCTTTTATTGGCTTAGTGTGTTCTGTGTGTTTCCACCACGGCAGCAGAGAGAGATGTTTCAGTGGTTACACCGAGAGACTGTTTCAGTGGTTCCACTGAGAGACTGTTTCAGTTGTTATACTGACAGACTGTTTCAGTGGTTACACTGAGAGATTGTTTCAGGGGTTATACTGAGAGACTGTTTCAGGGGTTATACTGACAGACTGTTTCAGGAGTTACACTGAGAGACTGTTTCAGGGGTTACACCGAGAGACTGTTTCAGTGGTTCCACTGAGAGACTGTTTTAGTTGTTATACTGACAGACTGTTTCAGTGGTTACACTGAGAGACTTCCTTAAACTGTTTAATTTCTAATATGATTGTAGGCCAATTAGACAATTAGAAAAGTGAAAAAACAAAGTTTTACTACCAATGTGCCCTCAGATCTCTCTTCTTAGAAATATAACTATAACTAAGAAAATAGAAATACAAACAAATAATACTAGTGTATATATATATATATGAAGTGTCCCTTCATATAATCGTATAATTCTCTTTAAGTATTTTATTACAATGTGGGACATCAATCCGATGGGTCATTTTGCCATATGGGGCGGGTTCTTCTGTCTGGATAGCTGTATTTGGAGAGGAACAACTCATGTTTATTATACTGGTCTAAGAGCTGTGTCGGGAGATGATCCAAGACAGGACCTCCTCCTTCCACTGAGGAGATCCCTCATCTGGAAAAAATTGCCTGACTTCACATTTGAGTCTCCAGCCAGTTTTCTCCTGACGAAATCCAGAGGACATACTTCAAGTAAAACAGCACACGAGGCTGTGAAGACTTCAGCAATTACTAATTCACATTGTCATCGTCATTCAGATGATTCTGCCTTTGTAAATGAATGTCCCACTCTAGTGTAACATGTCCTACTCTGATTCAAGATGTCTGGTTTAACGTGTCCTACTCTGGTTTAAGATGGCTCTGATTTAACGTGTCCTACTCTGATTTAAGATGTCACTGGTTTAACATGTTCTACTTTAGTTTAATTTGTCCCCCTCTAGTTTAAAACGTATCTGGCTTTAACATGTGCTTCTTTAGTTTAGTATGTCTCTGGTACTATAGTTTTAGATGTATCTGGTTTAACATGTCCTACACTGGTTTAATATATCATAGTCTAGTTTCTCATGTTCTACTCTGGTTTACCATGTCCTAGTCTAGTTTAATATGTCCCTGGTTTCATGCTCTACTGTAGTCTTAGATGTTTCTGGTTAACATGTCCTTCTTTGGTTTAGCATGTCCTACTCTAGTTTACTATATATTCTATACTCTACTTTCACATGTTCTACTCTGGTCTAAAATGTCCTACTCGAGTTTAACATGTCTCTGGTTTAACATGTCTCATGCCTCATCTAAACACCTCCTGGTCATGCTTAAAATGGCTTAAAATGGCTAAAATGGTTTGGATTAACATGTCCATGTCCTGGATGCCTGTATTAACATGTCCAACTCTAGCTAAACATGTATCTGGTTTTACATGTCCAACTCTAGTTTAACATGTCTCTGGTTTAACATGTTAACAGGACTCAGGTTAAACATGTCCCTGAGTTTGTTTACATCCCAGGGACCCCCCCAGAAGTATATTAATATCCTAAAAACATAGCAATGACCCACAGCTGACCCCAGAGGATAGCAAGGTGAACATGAAAAGGTCCAGCCAGGCAAAGTTCAGTCCAGAAACAGACCGATCCTCAGATCTGTCGACAAAAAAAGGACGGCCTTCATTGTTTTATTATTCTTCTGTCTTCTTCTTCGTTGGTGAGTGCAGAGCTGTGCAGCTGAGGCCACAGGGTTATATATAGGCTGTGGAAATACTCAGCTGTCCCACGTTAGGGAAGCACGGAGTCGAGTGCTCATGCTAGCCTGACAGCTGGGTGATTGACAGGAGCACCTGGACATACCCCCCTGTACCACATGGCCTCCACCTCCGCCCACTCCCCCGGGAGCAAGGAGGCCAGACCACTCCTACTGAGTCAAATGGTTTAACCGCTTGGAGGGGTTTAAGTTAAGTATGATCCCAAAATGCTGAGGGAAAGTGCTGGTAGTTTGACACATGCCGGTGTTCAGTCGTACTGGTGGTGTCACAACATCCCAGCATGGTTCCGACCAAACAGGCTGTTCCTAAGTCAGTTCCGGGTAACTCTACACGCCATGGTGGGCAGCTGGGTGTTAATAAAGATGCCTGTTGAATAGGCAAATGTCTTGAGTCTCTCTCAGGTTTTGGCCTGCGTGGGTAGTGGTCGGTGTGGTGCTGGAGATGCAGCAGCCATTCCATACAGCATTCCTCCTCAGGGATGGGCTCCGTGGATACCAGCCATGTTCTCACACGTCTATAAGTTGCCATATGGAAATCACCTTCCCTGGTTAGGACACGCCATGTGTTGACATGAAACAATATCCCAATATCAGTTTGAGCTGGCGAGGCCCTTATACACTTTAAATGTGGGTGTTCATCGTGTGATCTTCGCTGGACTGCTGCTGGAGTGTCCACCAGGGAGTTGCGGTTTGGGCAGACTACGGCTCGTTAATGGACACAAGGATACCAGTACAAATTGTCGTCCGATGCATGCACGCAGGCGACACAAGCACACACACACACACACACACACACACACACACACACACACACACACACGCACACGCACAAACACGAATATGCACATACACACAGCAGGAATAAATAGTCATGGTCACGAAAAACATGGGATTAACAGCTGAGGTCATATGATGGACCCGGCCAGAACCGGTAGTGAGATCAGGCCAGCTGACTGCGTGAGAATGGAGGAGTGAAGAGTATCGTGTAAATCACGGACTGATCTGCCTGAGACGAAGTGCTCCATGACACACTGGCATTACCACTAAGGATAATAACCCTTGCAAATCATAGTTATAATATGTTTACAATCAGTGTCATCCAAAAGTCTTAAAGAAGCCTATAAAGATGCTCACATCGCATGCAAGAGTGCAAATAGGAAGACTGAAAAAAGGACAAATAGTCACATTTAAAAAAAAGAATAGAAATAGAAAAATGTAATCTTCCTGAAAGAAATGATGAATGTGCATACAGGACAACATAACAGGAGGCTTCTGCCCAGCCAGGGTCAAAGTCCTGACAGGTGACTGTGACGTGTGGCTTCCAGGGGGAGATGTGAGACCATCCATCCATTCATGCCTACCTGTGCACTTAGCAACACGCCGTTCCACATGAAAGCGTGTGAGAGCCACCCCACAGAGAGAGGGCTACCAGCCACAAGACTTCCTGTGACCGGAACATCAGAGGAACAGGGTTTTTTTTTGCAATACCAGTGACTTGAGTTACCTTTACACGCACCACCAGAAGCTTTGAAGTACCCTCCCTCCCAGGTTCCCTCTCCACCATCCAACTCTTGTGCTTTGGGCCAATCGGTCTACATTTAGCCTAGCATTCTGACGCGGCCCGGTGACCTTGTGTCATTCCTGTGCGTGGAGACGGGAAGGTGAGGCCCGACCCGAAGGAATCTGATCCTTAAGTATTTCAGAATGTGACGAGTATCTGCTTCTACCCTCTTTGTCAAATAAGGCACACAAAATAAGTAACATTTGGGGGTCATTTGGAAAAACTAAATGAAATCGTGTTTGAGAAGCTTGAGAAGTTTTAATGATTCAGTAATAATGTTGAAGGTTGTTCTGTTGGTCTGTTTCTGTGGAAAATGTTGCTTGGAGAAAAGAAGGAAAATGAGTCCCAAGTGAAGGTCCTGCTATGGAATGAATGGCATCCATTTCAAGGCGTGGTGTTGTCCCCTCGACCTCAATAACCGGCCCCTGACACGCATTAAGGGGGTCAACCAAATTCTACTGCTGGATTCCACAGGGTTAGCTCCTCAGCATTAGCGTCAGTTTAGTAGTCTGTCCATGAGAAAGGGGACGGGATAGAGACCATGGAAGTATCCCAGTTCCAGTGTCCACCTCTAGTCCACATAGACTACATGATATTAAATATGGAGTAGAAAGTTACATCATCTTTTTTATTGTATTGTCTAATAATGTCTTGTGGATATGAATGTTGAAATCTGAAAATATTTGGTGTGTTTTTTTAATTAAACCTAGACATATCCTAAACTAAGTAATGCCCTACAGAAAAAAAAAAAAGTTGGGGTTATACTAGCTTCAAGAGACAACGTGAATCTTGAACTGCAGCTGGATTCAGCCGTCTCCTTCAAGATGGAGGAGTGGGGGAGGTCTGGTGAAGACGTGGACTGTTCTCTCTGAGACAGAAAGCAGAGCCTCTTCTGCTCCACTGACTGAAGAGCAGCTTTAAACCTGTGTGGGTTTGTTATGGTCACAATCAGAGCATGATTTACCCGAGCCTGCCACGTTCAGCCTTTTATAAATGATACCATCCTATTCTATGAGTTCTGTGCTCCTTTATTCTCTTTGATCAAAGTTCTTTGGTGGTGAGTCGGACTGCTGTTCCACTTTGTAATGCTGCATTAGCATACTACAGAGATATGTAGCATTAGCATACTACAGAGATATGTAGCATTAGCATACTACAGAGATATGTAGCATTAGCATACTACAGAGATATATAGCATTAGCATACTACTGAGATATATAGCATTAGCATACTACTGAGATATATAGTATTAGCAGGGGGCGGCATAGCTCAGTGGGTAGAGCGGGTTGACCACTAACCGGAGCGTGGCGGTTCGATCCCCACCTCCAACTGTCCACATGTCGAACCCCACAAATGTACTGAGTGTAAGTCGCTTTGGACAAAAGCGTCTGCTAAATGCCCTTCTTCTTCTTCTTCTATTAGCATACTACTGAGATATGAGAACAGACGTTCACAGATCTACTCTGAACTAACTCTCTTTCTTTCTTTGTTTTGTTCTCTTTCTTTTTTCTTGTAACAGAGGAAAACTGCACATATTTCAAACACTTCACGCCGGGGGAAGAAGCAGAGATCTTTGAATACAAGACTCAGAAGGGTGAGTTATCCTGGTTTATACACAAGCATGTGTTGCCTGGTTTGATGACGTGCAAACTGAGAGCGGTCACACAAACCCCGACACAGATCCGTTTGACAGCCTGGCGTATCTCCAGCGGCCCGGAGCTGTCTGGTCCCACACAGAGCACCACAGAGGAAAGCATATAATAAATAATA
>JAOPJK010019700.1:0-11035 GCA_027123565.1 Phycis chesteri
GTGTGTGTGTGTGTGTGTGTGTGTGTGTGTGTGTGTGTGTGTGTGTGTGTGTGTGTGTCTGTGTGTGCGTGTGTGTGCGTGTGTGTGTGTGTGTGTGCGTGTGTGTGTGTGTGTGTGTCTGCATTTCTGCTTTCTTATTCTAAGAGTGTGCTCTGTGAGTGTGTTTTGCAAGGACTATAGTCAATGGGTCCCATCAGCCACCACCACCCACCCCCACGCCATTCAACAGTAGTAATGCTCCAACGGCTATCTCCCACTGTTCTCTAAACCGTGGATTAAAGCACTGCTCATTGTCACCAGATCCCTCTCATCCCTTGCCAAGTTCCCAATCAAAAACAATTTCATGTCAATGTTAATTTCAAACAATGACACCGTCAGTTTGTCCTGTGCTCCTGGACCACATGGCGTCATGTTATCTATCAAACCATGTTAATGGGATTTGAAATGTTCGATTCAGTCCAAAATCTCATCCCCGGTGACATCCAGGCTTAGCTACGGACAGACGGACAGCTCTGTCCTTTATCCACACATCCAACATCCTGATCTCCTCATTATCTTACATGATGTCATGTATGCCAAGGAGGGCAACATTTTAGATCCCAATACCGATCTGCTGTAATCGGTGCCCTGTGATGTCACCCGCTGCGCAAACTGTGGCGTGTGAAATCACCTGGCACCAATGTCAGCCAGGGTGAAACACATTTACCAAAGTGCACACCATCCACTGCATTGCAATGACTACAACTATTATATTACCAGGACCCCTTCGCCCCGTGGCTAAGGGTTGGTGTTATATTATATTAATAGAGCAGGAGACTAAATGTACATCAAGTCGGTTTTGTATCTGATATGCAGGCGTGGAGTCTTAATAACTTTTTGGAGTGAGAACTTTAAAGACACTGTGTCTTTCAAATAAGTTACCGTGCTGAGAGGTTCTTTTTCTTTCCGTCTCTCTGAAGAAGTCTTTTCACGGAGACAGTCGCCATGCACCATGATGTGCCAAGCGCTTTCTTTACGCCTTCCAACCAATAAACAAGATAGCATGCGAGACAGTGCATTTGCGTGTTCATGTTTATGCCTTCCGTCAACAGCAGATATGCTCATGTGTTTGTCTGCATGCAAAATCACTCGCGCATTCCAAATGAGTGTGTCTGTGTGCATGTCTGTCAATGGCACCATGTAAGTGCTTATTAAACATTTTGTTAAAGTGGTTCGATTGCTCACTTAAACCATTTCCTTTTCACACAAATACACAATAGGGCTATGCATGGGTGCATGTTCCAAAGAAGTTTGAAAAGGGAAAGACACAGAAAGAAAGTAGAAAGACAGACAGACAGCATGTGGTTTCCTAGAAAAAATCGAAAGGTGAGCTAATGGGCAGGGGTATTAATCACAGCAAGATACCAATAAACATTGAATTATCTGTATCTATAATACTTCCTGCAGCACACAATGCTTATGTCCCCTTCGCTGTGTCTCTTTTAACTGCAGTAAATTAGGTAATTAGACTCCCTTTCATATTACCCTCTTGCTTTCTCAGACGAGGTGCAGGCAATTATATACAGACATACACATACAATCAAAACAATGCACAATTAGTGCTCCATTAAACAGGCTGAAGAGGACATTGGTTTGCAGAAGAGGGCAAGGAAGATTCTAGTATTGTTCCCAGAAACAGTTCCACAGAACCGTAGAATGCAGGCATACATTTCTACAGATCTCTTATGAGTGTTGTTGTTTACCTTAAAATACAGGGGACATACAAGTGTATTTGAAAACGTAACTTTGCAACACTGGTTGTAGCACTTAATCAGTTACCCTCTCAACCTTGAAGCATGTATGTGCTTCATCTCACTGCAGTGCAAGCAGTGTCCTAATTCCCAATCACTGAGTCACAAGAATCACTGAGTGATTTTTCAACATAGTGTGAACAGCACAAGTCACATGCAATCTGATCTTTTCAATTCTGATGTGGGCCACTCGTCGTCATTGCACTCCACATTTGATGTTCAATACTGTAAGCACCAGATGGTCTGAGCAGCGGTTGTGCTGCAGCAGGCCTAAAGCAGCTGAAGAACCATAGGGAGCCTTGGGCCGACTGGCGCTAGAAAGGGGAAACTCACTACATGGAGCACTTGAAACACCATCTACAAGCTCAGTGATGTTGTAGCGCAAAACGACTGTTAATTTGGTTAACCCGTTCAACACCCCCTGGGGTGCAGGCTTCTCAATGGGTGTAATATAAACATGCTCAAATGAGTATTGTACGAGTAATCATATTGAGCATCTGTTTTTAGAATCTCTGTATCGTCTGCACGTTCTAAACAGGTTAACTTTGGCTTTTTATGAGTTAGTCTCATTTGCTGTCATTAGTGTAGGCAAAATACAACACCTGTGTATCCCGCATCATTGTGTAAATGAGAAGGTTCAGGTGGCAGAGCAGATGGTGTGGTGTTTAAGGTGTGACTACAGCTAAGAACTAATGATCCCCACTGCTCTTTTTAACTGTTTATCACTGGTTGCTGTCTGTTTTAACCCTGTCACTGTTTTAACTCCAACACACGACAAAATGCTTCTATTGGTGGCCGTACCTGTTCCACAGATGATAGACCCTCCTCTGAGAGATGAGGGTCTATCATCTGACAAACACAGCAACACCCCATGAAGAATCTAGCACTCGAAAGAAGCCATAACTGCTCCAGATGAGCTGGCTGCCTTCTTGCTCGGTTGACACCACCATCGCCATCGATGTGTGAATGCGAGTATGATTGGGTGAATATGAGGCACTTATTGTAAAGCGCTTTGAGAGGCAAAAGTGCAAAAAGCACTTTATAAATACAGTCTGTTTACCATTTACCAATGGTATGTTTGGCGATGTCTGCTCCATAGGAAATGAATGGCAAAAGCTGATTGGGAGCTGGGTTTACCCTGGGGAACGCCTGCTGTCAATCACATACACTTCATTGCAGCTCAATCTCGCTGAAGTAGCGTGAACCTACTTTGATGGTTAATTGACTTCACCTTAAAACTGAAAAGCTGCTTCTTTGCACTGTAGCATGGGTATAGGATGGCCATTAGAGCATCTCTTTAAAAAAGAAAGAGATTCTCCAAAATTCCTTTGAAGCAACCTAAGTTAATAGCAAAGGTCCCCCTGCAAAATAATTGGCTTCCTCTAAGGTGTTCTTTTAGAAGTCTAGGGCCACAGCTAATCACTAGAGCATGGTTGATGCTGTTCAGCAAAGTCAAAATCTGAAGGAAGTGGATTCATCCAGAGACACAGGTTGTCTAAGGGCAGAACAGAGCACATTGAACAGTCGATCATGTTATATAATCTCTGGTCAGGGTAACAGATTATGTCTCAGTGGCTTTTTCCTCCACCCAGACACAGCACCTATACACCAATCCTTGATCCAGTGTAGAAATCACTACACTGAAAATGTGTATTGTTTTTCTCCAGGATATTAAACTTCTTCCCTGGTTAGCATTGTAGCTAGTATCACTGACAGCATGTTCATGATAACCCTGAACTTACCAAATCCTCTCCAGTCAAATTAAATATGATATTGTTTATTAGATTGTCAGAACTCTGGTGAGGCTGTGTCGATTATTTATTTATTTATTTTTCAAAGGATGTGTGAGGCAATGGTTAACAGATATAGTGATATCATAATATGTTTCAGGGAGGGCTATTAGAAAGGTAAGTAGTTGTAGTTGAAAATATAAGATAAATATAGATAAGAAATAATATAGATAAGAATATAGAAAGAATATAGATAAGAAAAAAGATAATATTGGACGATCGCTTGCAGCCGTAAACTAAATTGATTGTTAGCCTTTCCTGTTCAGCTTCAAGACCGTGGTCGGGAAGCACTGGAGAGATGTCTGTTTTCCTCCTGGGCTGAAGATGATTAGCAGCATTAACACCCTTCACTCTTTTAGACAGCAGTTGGTAAACAATGGAGGAGACTTGTCACTTGTTCTGAAGAAGCTCTTGCATGTATTTGCCGGCACATGTACATTCACTGCTAAACACTTTACATGCACAGCTAAACTCTTCTCTGCACCGCTCATGTCTGCCCCAACTCCACCTGCCGTTCGCTCACCTGCACACACGCACGGCCCTATTTCTTAAAGGGGCCATGCCACTCTTATAACACTACCCTCGGAGGGCAATTAACAATTCCACTCCTGGACAGTAACACACATCAACATGTATTCACATACGGTACACACAGATATAGAGTCCTCATTTGAATTCAGTCCATTTGAGAGGATTCAGTGTAACCAGTAGATTTAAAGTCCATTACAAGTGGGGCGATAGCAAAAAGTGCAGCTTCTCAGTGCAATGTTATCATGTAGCAGTCCATTTGTTTTAGTGTGCACATATTACAATGGAGCATTAAAAAACCCTGAAAAGGTATTATTACCACCCATATACAGGTTATGTATTCTGTACCCACTCACCTGCTTTCTGCACCATACCTGACGGGTCTTCTTTGCTGGTGGCTCGGTCCTGATGTCCAGATGAGGATAGGTGGCGGGGAGTGAAGCAGCAGCTGCAGGAATGTCCACTGTTGGATCTGATGAGGTGCAGCTGTGTGCTTCCTTAGTGTCTGGGGGTGACACCTCCACAGGCATACAGCTCCGAGCCTGCTCCATGGCCCAGGTGTTGTCCAGTGGGTTGCGACAGCGATAGGGCTTCAGCTGGTTGTGGTGGACCACTTTCCCCTTGGTCTTTGGGCCTTTCTGGATGCGATACACCAAGTCGCTCAAATGTCCCAGGACGAAGTATGGGCCCCCTGGGAGGAAGTTTCTGACCTTGTTCTTGACTTTTCGTGTGCCTTTGATGAGGTATGTGTGGCAGCAGTTCTCGTCATATTGTCTCTTTGCACGTTTGCAGTGCTTGCTCATTGTGGGAAACGTTGGGTCTCTGTAAATAACATCATAAAGAGTTTTGGTCTAGACCTGCTCCTCTATTCTTCAGACTCGAAGTTCCGGCCTTGGTTATTGTGCTCCATAACGGCACATCCGCTCTGAGGCCAGCACTTCAGCCACAGTTGCAGCCTGCTCATATGGTAGGGGGAAACTGAAACACCCATTTTGTGAAATAGGTAGCAGGCAATGCACTTCATAGGGGCTCCCACTCGAACAGTACCCATGGGGGCTTGTGGTGTCTTACGGGGCCTGGCATTGGACCCACAGCTGGTACAGGTGCCACACCAGAGAACGACGTCCTCTCATTCGATACCAGAAGTACCAGGTTTGCAACTGGGCCACAGTGCTCTCCACACCAAAATGTCCATCTCCTTAACCACTCATGCATTTGTCTCATAACATCAGCCCGGAAGCCTGGGTGTTGTCCAGGCAGTTGTACCGTCTAACCAGAGTTCCATCTTGGATGTAGAGTCGCTTCCACTGGCTCCTGTCTTTGTGGCTGGACTGCATGGGGAGACTGTTACCAGTGGGGGACACTTTCCGCTGGCCTCCATCCATGCCCTAATAGGTGCAATATTTGGATCGGCTTTGTGGGCCTGTTGCAGCTCCTCTGGGGACCATCCGCCAAAACAGTTCAGTGTTGTGTGTCTTAGTTAAATAGATTATCTCAGGGTGCTTTAAGTTGTCCCTGTCAGGGGGCAAGGCCTCATCTACCCCCACTACACTCACAGCTGCGGACACTGAGTGTCCCTCGACCCCCACTGGACTCAGCATCACCCGGTTGATGTCAGAGTCCAACTGACACTGCACAGCCTGGTGTTTGCTGTTAACTGGGTGAAGGGAGGGGCCAACTTACATCGAAAGGACTGGCGGCAGGGTCTGCATTGCTGTGCAGCCGGCCAGGGCGATGGATAATCTCAAAGATGATCTCTGAAGCAACCCAGCAAGCTGTCACTGAGGCTCCTTCATTTTTGTTTGCCACCGAAGGCTGCTGTGGTCAGTGTGCACGATGAAGGGCCGCCCAAGAAGTTGCTGCCGAAAATGTATGCGAACTCCACCATGGCCAGCAGTTCCCACTGTGTGGTGCAGTAGTTCCAGCATCTCAGACACATCCCTGGCCAGCACAATGAGGTCATCAAAGTAGAGCAAGCAGGTCTCCCACTCCACTGCATGCCAACCGAAACATGGTCCATCAGCCGCTGGAATCAGTCGCCAGAGCATTTCTGGTGCAGAAGGCCGCTGCTTTGCATGCTCTGGAGATCAGTTCGAGGCAAGATCCAGTGTACTGAACCATTTGTACTGAACCAGTGGAGAGGGTGTCCAATGTGTCTTGGATGCCGGGCAACAGGTATCTTTGATGGTGCCGTTGTTCAGGGCTCTATAGTGGCTATACTATTCTGGCTGGTCTGTGGTCTCTGCAGGGTCCTTGGGCAGCGTGGAGGAACTCCACGATGGCCCGCCTTTTGATGGTTACGGCACTGTTTCCATGATTTAAGTTGCAGAGAGGCACAGTTTTTAAGGGCTGAGGTTCCACCACAACTCGGGCAACCAGCACTTTGTGTTTCTCAAGAAAGCCTTTGGTGGAGCTCAGCATCACCTCCGCTTTAACTGGTTCCTTGAAGTAGCCATGGCCTCGTACCAGATACTTCTGTCCAGCCTCCATCACCTCCTGCATGTGTCTTTGGTATGCTCTGTGGGTGGAAATATGGCACTTCCTTGCCGAACAGTATGGTACAGTGATTTCCTATATCAAGGCCAGGAGTGGGTGGCCTAGCATAGCTTCCTCACCAGCTATGTCAGCAACCAGGAAATATTGCTGACATCCACTAACCGTAGGGTTGACGGTTCTATCCCCTTGATCCCCCTCCTCCAACTGTCCACATGTCGAACCCCACAAATGTACTGATTGTAAGTCGCTTTGGACAAAAGCATCAGCTAAATGCCCCTTTAACCTTTGGGACCGACACCAAGCAGAGTGTTTACAATTGATGGCTGGAGTGGAGGCCGAGTATCTCGCTGAATAGCTTTGTAGAGTGGCACAGGGGCAACACACTTTTCCATGCCCCACTGTCCAAAACAGTCCACACTTCCAGTTTGTGCACGAGCATGTGAATGCTCATTTCTTGACCTTGAGCTTTGAGGTGGAGAGGTGGAGCACAGCAGGCTCTGGGGTTTCAAATGGAGGCTTTCAAAGGTTGAGCATTGACAGTTGTCTTTGGTGAGGGGCAATTTCTCCTCATGTGACCCAGGTCCGAGCAGTTATGACAGCAAATGTCCTCCCATTTAATGTCCTTATCGCTTCCCCAATCAAGTGGTGTGGGGTTCGGGTCAGAAGCATGTTGGAGGAGTGGATTGGGGTCAGAAGGCTGATGTTTCCAGCTGGCTGCTGGGGTGCAGCATCGGTCTCTGCCTCCTCTTCCTCTGTCCCCTCCATTCAGCCATGCTTACATTTTCAGTTAGGGAATTTAGCAGACGCTTTTGTCCAAAGCGGTTTACAATCAGTATATTTGTCATACATTTTGTGGAGTGTCTTTCTCAAGGACACTTCGACATGTGGACAGTTGGTGGTGGGGATCCAACCGCCAACCCTCCGGTTAGTAGACGAGTGCATAAGGCTGGTAACATATGATGCCGCCCGCTTGGTGGTTTCATGGCAGACGGTGATAACATAGGCTTGGGATAGTGTGTGGGGCCACTGTTCTAATAGTTTCTGTACCATGTCTGCATCTCCTTCTGCGTTAGTGAAAACTTCAACATCCTGCTCAGTCTCAGTTCTGTTGCTGTAGGCGAAGGACACTTTCCCATATATGTTGCTTAAATATATCTCTTAAAATATGAAGAGCTTTACCCACTTTGTGGACAAGCTGTCTCATTTCAATCGCCACTGCAGCTGCATGCTCTGAGGAGGGGCTATATGCAGTGTCCATCTCCTCCACCAGGCGGCTGTTATTACACTGTGAAAGACTGGGAATTAGCTTTAGCACAGCTCTCTAACCTGTGCAGGATCTCTTTCCAAGGGCTGGTGCCATCATATTGACCAGGACATAAGGTGTAGACTTCCTCACTCTCAAACGATGGCTGGTACTGTGTACAGTGAAGCTGGTGTGCACATGACTTGGGCCACTCACATTTGGGACGAAGAGTCCTTTAACTGCAGTCTGACTATGCCCTTGTTCTGGTAAATGTCCACAGTTAATGTCTTTTGGTGTGTTATAGCAAGAGGTGTGCAGCCCTGGGCATGGGGGGTAGCAGGAAACAGGTGTGCTCTGCATGAAACTCTCCAGGTGGGCGGGGGAAAAGGAGTTTGCACGGGGTGTTCCAATGGCAGCAGCTGGTGGCATAGCCGCATTGTTTAGCTTTAATGGCTGGGAGTTCTGGTAGTTTGGTGATTATGCACACAGAAGCATGGGTCTTTCTTCTGTATGTTGGCCACACGGTCTTGAAAGCAGTAACTGTGGATATTAGCATCAACAAAGGGGTTTGTGCTTGCAAACCTGGCCTGAATGGGCTCACGTGGTGTTTCAGTCACTCCTAGCCTCATGTTAACTGGCTCTTCACAGAGGAAGGGGTCAAAATGTCTGTATTATTCATTATTATTGCAATCATATACAACATATACACCATATATACACTGTGTGGATACACATAACTTGGTGGGTATGCAGTGTGTTGTTGAGCTTCCTGCCATTATTATGCATTATGACTGCGTGCCAGGGGCTGGTCATGCAAGGACAAGGTTGCATCAGTGTTAATCTCAGATCCAGCAATTCTACAAACGTATGGCAGAACTTCTGGGCAGAACTGGCACTGAGGCTGGGCCGGAAACGAAACACTGAAGGGGTGGAGTTATGCCATATTTCCTGTTTTGTTGCCTAGATATTCAATATGTCAAAGAGAAACTGATAAGCACATAGGCCTATAGACAACATTTTCAGAGGCTGCATTTCAACAGTGGCAAACTTAAACAGTTGTAAGTAGTTACCGTTACAGACATGAAGAAGAAATTACATGACATGGTAAGTCTTGTGTACTACTGGTAGCTTCCTGCTTTCACCAAGTACTTGAGTTGAAAGTACTCCATACCTAACAATTGGTAGCAGCCCATACAAGTCTTAACACATGCTTGCATTAGGGTTCACTCTTTCTCATTGGAAATGGTCATTCTTCTAAATTGTAAATGTACTAAATTGTCAGTCTCCAGGCCTAGGCTCCACAAACCGTTTGATTGTGTGCTGGCTGTGTTGAAGTATTGAACTGTCAGGTTATTGGTTATTTTGTTTTTTGACTGGGTTTGGTTGTATGTATGGAACATATGAAATAGTAATACGTTTTACATATCGTTAAATATTTCAGTCACCCCTGTTGCGCTTCGCCTGAGCTTCTGTGTTTTTGGATTGAAATATTTGTCAAGCTTTATACTCGTGGGTTCTTTAGAACACCAAGCACCAGACAGGTGGCATTTAAATGATTTGACATTGACGAAGACGATTAGAAAATGCATTGGTGTGTATAATGCATCAATGTGCATCACTGCACATTGTACATCATTGCACATTGATGCAGGGGCTGCTTAATGTATAGGCCTATGAGTCTAAATTTGACTGTCAATGAATGTGTTGTAGATTTGTTTGTGTGATATACTGTCACAGTCATAGGACGGGTTAGGGTTTGTATTCAGACAGGGTAATAGCTATGGGCATTCTGGACCATGGAGAGGGAAACACTCACCAGATAGCACAATTCACTCTCACACAGGCACACAGAGGGATATAGCTTGGCTCATCAGATGAGCAAATATCATATGCATGTCGAAGGCGCATGCAATAGAAATGAGATGGCCAGCAAGCCAAATATTTAAATCTCAGAGGCAGCACACATCCACACTGGTGCATACACAAACACACACAAACACATGTGTAAATAGAGTGTGAGGCCAGGCAAATCAGTACATGTGTGTGTGTGGTAGATGGATTGCTGATGGGAATAAGGCTCTAAACAAAATACAGCACACAATGGCCACAGGTGGAAATGTTTGAAATAGGCTTGTAGTCAACAATGCACAGCACAGGGATTTGGAGCTATTCCTGGTTCTGGGGTATAGCAGGTCAGAACAGATAGTCCATCCAAACCCATCATTACACCATTGTAATTTGCAGGGAAATGCATTGCAGTTATCATATGTAGTTAAACCTTAGCATTGATGCTAAAGATGGCAACCCACTAGGGCAGCCTTTCTCTAAGTGTGGTTCGCAGGCCATTCATGGTCTGTGAGCTACCCCTAGTGGTCCGCAACTACATTTGGTAAAATATTAGGTTTTAGTTGTTAGTTGTTTTCATTATTAAGTAAACTTGCATGTGAATTCAAACATTCATATTTGAATTGGCTGTTTTGCTTCAGCAATGCAGCAGACAGTTTTGCGACACTGCCTCCTTAGCTATGCGATTTAGCGCTTGTTCCCGACACTCAGCAGTTACCAGTAGCCTAATAACGTAAAACTGACAAGATCATGGATCGGTGGCTTAAATACAGATTCAATTAAAAGAAAATCGAAAAGGAAATGTCTACCACAACAGGCAAGGTGCTACGACGTGGTGCAAGTTGCTCAGCGAGCATTGCTATCGAGTGCCAAGACAATGGTTTGCTGCCGAACAAGAACCCTCAATGTTGTGAAACTTGGTATGAATGTGGAAAATCTGGTGCTGCAATGAATCAAATAACTTTATTCATACAGCGACTTTTATTTTTTTGGACTGGGGATGAGGAGGATCCCAAACCACATGGTGTTTTGTACTATGAATCCTAGGCTGACAAGGCTATGAAACCTGGTGAGCTCAAGTGGTTTTTGGAAACTAAACAAAAGGAGTAAATTGAGAGCCTACTGGATTTTTGAGAGAAAATGAACTGAAGAAATGCATGAAGAAGTGGTCCTAACAGTTTTTTTGCACCTGGGGAAAACGTGAATGCTATTGAGGCTTCATACAGTGTATCCCAGTTCATCACGAAACTGGGAAACCTTTTTCAATAGGTGAGAATTTTGTTAAACCAGATGTGAAGGTTACGGCTAACATTGGGGGGGGGGGGGAAGACCTCTCTGCCTCT
>JAOPJK010023203.1:0-10901 GCA_027123565.1 Phycis chesteri
TTTTTTTTCCACATTTTCCCATATTTTTTTCCCTTTATCCACTTTGTAACCCAACCATAAACACACCCCCCCCCCCCCCCCCCAGTGGGAGGAGCAGGCTGAGCCCGACAGCACAGAGGGTCAGAACCAGCACAGAACCCCCGATTAATCTTAATGGAGAAGTGTGAGTGAGGTATAGATAGGGGTGTTCGACCTCCCAGCCAAAAGGTTCTGGGTTCGAATCCCCCAGTGACCACAGACTAACGTGACGCTATCTACTCCTTAATTATCTTCTCCTTAATTGTCTACTCCTTAATTATCTACTTCCTAATGACATGTGTCAGTGCGAGACGCTTTGAAAAAGCAACCACTAAATTATTCAACATAAAGGCGGTCTTCGTTTCAAACCAAACACTTCCATTTGATTCCAGGCTTTGATGGCCCTCAGCAATACTTTCAGATGAAAGTGTCAAAAGATGTGACAGACAAACTGTGTATTCCATCTTTTTCACAGTGGCTGATGAAATCGGTTCCCTCCTGGGGCTGAACTCAGCCGACATGGTGGAGGCCATGTGCTACCCTCGCCTGAAGGTGGGGAACGAGTACGTCACCAAGGGACAGACAGTTCCTCCGGTGAGGAGGAGGAGGAGGAGGAGGGGTGCTGGTGATGATTATGATGAAGGTGGTGATTATGATGATGGAAGAAGAGGATGACAGTAGTGGTAGCAGTACTAGGAGTTATAATTGTAGTAATATTTATCATTGTAGTTATATGAGTAGTAGTAACAGTAGTGGTTATGACTGTAGTAACGTGAGTACTAGTAATAGTACTCGATCTCGCCAGACTCAGAGCGTGTAACACGATTTGTTGCTGGTCGCCTAGGTAACCAACCCAGCGCACGCCGTGGCCAAGTCCATCTACGAGCGCATGTTCTTGTGGATGGTGGTCCTACACAACTAGGCCAACATCTTCCACATGTGAAACATGATGTTGACCTGGTTATGCTGGTCGTCTTTCAGAAGCGGCGAGACACAACTGGGTCAACATCTGTCCCGTGGTTCTGGATCAGTCGGAGCGACGTGAAGTAAATCGACCCGGTTACGTCTCACTGCTGCGTCTCGTTCGACTGTCGCGTCGACGACAGCGTGAAAGATGTTGACCCGGTTCACTTTTTTTCTACGCATTTCTCAGTACAACAGCGTGGAGCCGCTGTGCATCAACTGCACCAACGAGAAGCTGCAGCAGTTCTTCAACCACCACATGTTGGTCCTGGAGCAGGAGGAGCACCAGAAGGAGGCCATCATCTGGGAGTGCAGTGACTTCGGCATGGACCTGGCGGCCCGCATCGGACTCATTGAGAAGGTCCAGCTGTGGTCTCCATCGACGTGTATGGCACACCTCGGCATGTACGAGATCACCGGCGGGCTGGTGGAAAAAGGGTGACCAGTGACTGGGATTAGTGTTCTCCACTGGTTCATACAGATGTGTGAAATCACAACGGCACGACATCCAAACCAAAAGGTGTTCAAGGCGTCTCCTGCCATATGGAACAGGAGGATATATTTAAAGCCTTGGACCTGTCTGACAACATGACTAACGTATTGACCTACGGCATGTGAGGTCATACATTTGACGTCACTTCTTCTGAATGAAGGTACAAGGTGCTCAGTGCCAGCGTGATCCCCGAGGGGCAGTTCATGGACAACAAGAAGGCTTTCGAGAAGCTCAGTACAAGCTCAGTACTTTCGAGAAACTTGTACGCAGTACAAGTTTGGACACGCCAAGGTGAGTCACGAAGGAACATTTAGTCCAATGGCTCATCGCGCCGAAATTGTATGAAATTGATTATGAAAATGATGATGTGGCTGTCGTCACGCATCTTCTGTTAACAAATCGTAATTTACAATCATTGTCATTTGCATTATCCTTGTTTATCTATTTTTATTCTTTGTGAATGATCTATTATGTTATAGAAAAAACACCATATGAGGGTATTTTCTTCATCACTTTTATTTTGCTTTCTCCAATACTCCCACAGTGGTGTACCAGGGATCACTGCATGGAAAATGATCCATATCCACTTACTAAATGGAATGTCCTCTCAATGATTATCTCCATGCTGGTGCCCCGGGTGGTGGAGGAGTGTTTGGGCTCCCCAGGTGTTCTTCAAGGCGGGTCTGCTGGGCGTGCTGGAGGAGATGAGAGACGAGCGGCTGGCCTCCCTGGTGTCCATCATCCAGGTGCTCTGTCGCTCCTACGTGGTCAGGGAGGAGTTCCTCTAGACATTCAAGAGGAGGTGATGCTAGTCCTCTTCCCTAAAACCCAGACAGAGGATATTTTACAATTTACAATGTAGTCTTTAGGTTGACACTTTGATCCCTTATTGTGTGTAAGAGTAAGACTCTAAGGAGTCTTAGGAGTTTTCCCACACTATACTCACATAAATATAGCTACTATGATGAATGAGTGACATTTTTATCCAACTGATAACTGATAATGATGTCCGTGTCGCTCCCCTACTCAGAGACTCCATCCTCACCATCCAGTACAGCAACTGGAACATGAAGCTCTGGCCCTGGATGAAGGTGTTCTACAAGACCAAGCCGCTGCTGAAGAGCGTGGAGACGGAGAAGTTGCTGGCGAACATGAAGGCTAACATATTTAAGGACTTTGAGAAGTGCAAGCTGGCCACAACAGAGTCCCGCAAAAAGGAGCTGGAGGAGAAGCTGGTCTACGAACTGCAGCTCCAGATGTCCTCCGTGAGTTGACTCTTGAGTTCACAGTGAAACGTGACATTGATGTTTGGGGGTCGGGGAACGGATTTGAGCCCACTGGATGTCTGGGGACACCAGGGACTCACACTGGGAGTTCCCTGGGTTTGAAGTGAGCAGGATTAATCAGCTTTTAGTTTTCATGCTCCACATATCTGGAACAAACTTTCAAAACATCTGCGGTCCATCTCAACACTTCATACTTTAAATTCAGGGCTCAAATGTTTTAAAATCATTAAAAACCATGACAAATTGTAGGCACAAACGTATCCGCACCAGTACCGGTATACCGGTATATTTATTATTTCACCTTTTACTTCTATTTTACATTTCCCTTTTTAAACGATTGTCTTTCAATGACTGTTCTAAGATCACAGAAGACAAGACAAAATGTCCTTTTTTCGAAATCCCTGACAGGGAATCCAGGTTCATACACAGGATTCCTGAAGTGCTCCTGAAGGCCCTTCAGCGTTTGCACGGTGCTCTAATCCACATGACTCACGTTGGCCTTCACTGTGATGCTGTTGTTCTGGTGCCCCCCCCCCAGGAACCCGAGAGTCTGGTGGACGTGGAGGAGCGCTGTGAGGGCCTGATCCAGCTGGAGGCCGAGCTGAAGGAGGTCAGTGAGAGGCTGGGGGAGGAGGAGGAGGAGGAGGAGGAGGAGGAGGTGGAGGTGGCCGCCCCAAGCTGACGGCCAAGAAGAGGAAGCTGGAGGAGAGCTGAAGAAGGACATCGATGGTCCGGCGCTCACCCTGGCCAGACCGGAGAAGGAGAACAAGGCGCCACGGGAGAGTCCGGAGGGTGGACTACAGTCCGGCCTCCATGCTGCATCTGACTCCTTAAGGGTTATGATCCTCAGCATACCTCATAATGTGTACGGTCTCAGACATCAAGGACATGCTTTTCATCATACTGTTCATCATATTTTTCATCATGTTTATTTTATTCTTCATATTTTTCTTCATATTTTTCATAATATGTAGATGAGATGCAACTATTATGCACTCATCCAAAAAACGTTTTAATAATGAACGAAACGTACAAAATAAATGCATGCAAGACAAGCTGGAGCAGCAGGTCGACGACGTTGGGCCACGCTTGGGTTTGTCTCTCATATTAACACGTCTCTTGATTCATAAGTGCTCTCGCATGTACTGTTCATGAGATGCAGGTAATATCAATGAAGTATATGAATGAAGCGACTGAAATATAAAAAAACAACTATGGCTATGAATGAAAAGTGGCTTCTACAAATGACTTACAAATGACTTCTTAAAATGTAAAACTAATCAGACTTGCTGTCCGTCTGTGTTTCACAGCTGGAGGGCTCTCTGGAGCCAGACAAAAAGGCCCACACAGACCGAGACAGAGCCAAGAGGAAGCTGGAGGGAGACCTGAAGCTGGCCCAGGAGTCCATCATGGACCTGGAGAATGACAAGCTGCAGTCTGAGGAGAAACTCAAAAAGTGGAAAATGTTTATTAAAGAAAGTTATTGGTAGGTTGAGCTTAATTTCCCATCTGGGGTAAATAAAGAACATCTTATATGCGTTACAAATGTGGTTTCCTCCTTGTACCCCTGTGTGTTTGACCAGGAAGGACTTTGAGACCAATCAGCTGATCAGCAAGCTGGGGGATGGGCAGTGTCTGGGAGCACAACTGCAGAAGAAGGTCAAAGAACTGCAGGTAGAACACTGCCTTCATTTCATTTTCTTACTTATTTTTAAAAATGTGCTTCACGCTACAATGCAATAATGAAAATCCAGTACAAACACATTTGGATTCGCTTCAAAAACATTCCAAGTGCTGCCTGGCCTAGTGTCGAGGACAAACTCTGCAGAGCAGTGAATGGAGCTGTTGAACTGGCAGCACAACGGAGCATTGCAACATTCCACAGGGGCGCTGCCCCGCAACATTACGTTCAATGCCAGACCGAAAACAACAAGAAGTCCTCAACACGCCCCGGGGTTTGACCTCTGACCTCCGGGGTCATTCATTTCTGCGTGGCGTTGCCATCGCTCATCCCTCCGTCGCCTCCCGCCCCCCACTAGGCCCGCATGGAGGAGCCGGAGGAGGGGATGGAGGCGGAGCGCCCCGCCCAGGCCAAGGTGGAGAAGCAGCGAGGCGACCTGTCCCAGGGTGCTGGAGGAGAACAGCGAGGCGACCTGTCCCAGGGTGCTGGAGGAGAAGCAGCGAGGCGACCTGTCCCAGGGTGCTGGAGGAGAACAGCGAGGCGACCTGTCCCAGGGTGCTGGAGGAGAAGCAGCGAGGCGACCTGTCCCAGGGTGCTGGAGGAGATCGGTGAGGCGATCTGTCCCAGGGTGCTGGAGGAGAAGCAGCGAGGCGACCTGTCTCAGGGTGCTGGAGGAGATCGGTGAGTGGCTGGAGGAGGCCGGCGGCGGCACGGCGGTGCAGGCGGAGACGAGCAAGAAGCGCGATGTGGAGATCCAGAAGCCGCGGCAGGACCTGGAGGAGTCCACGCGGCAGCGTGAGGCCGTGGCGGCCGCGCTCGCACTAGAAGCAGGCGGACAGCGTGGCGGAGCTGGGCGAGCGGACAGACAACCTGCAGCGGGGCGAGCAGAAGCTGGAGACGGAGAAGAGCGCGTTCAGGACGGAGATCGACGACCTCTCCGGCAACATGGAGGTCATGGCCAAAGCCAAGGTGACGCAGGGTTAGGTTTGCCGTTGGTGGCCATTTTGTTGATGCTTTAATCAAAAGAGGCTTGTAGAGACTTTTGTTTTTGTACGAGTCATGAGGTAGGCAGGTAGGAATTAGGTAGGAATTAGTGATGCACGGATATCGAAATTCTGGGCCAATACTGATATTTTTATTGACATTGTTTTTGATATGCCTTTGCTGGCAAAAAAGTATTCAAAAATACATTTACATTTTTTCAACAAGAAAATAGGAGAGATTCAATAAAAGTAAACACGATTTATGACGGAAAGAAACTTATATCCCAAGGTAAAAAAAAAAATATAGGCCTATAATATACATGTATTGATATTTTCTGTAAACCTCAACTAAAAAGTATTTTCTCTAATGCCTTCTCAATATTACATAATATGTAAACATTAAACACCAAGTGGAACACAAGGCTGAAAAGCCCATAATGCAGATGCAGAACGACTCCCTCTTTAAATATACAATTGATACAAGCCGGAGTAATAGTTGCCTACCAATAGGGCAATCAGTCTATGAGCACTCGAAGACATTAGTTGCGTTTCCATCCAACTTCTAAATGTGCATTTTAGCTATTCAAATAAGAAATCCCGGTTGGAAACACGTGAAATGCGCATAAAAACGTATAATGCGCATAGAGATTCGATTTGCGGATTAACTCTCGATGCGCATAAGGTATAATGCGAATAAAGTTGATGGCAACAGTTTATTCGCATACATTCGCATTTGTTGCATTGTGACACCTCACGTTTTGTTTGCACAGCTGGGCAAACGTCTTCCCTTAACTAGGAAAACGTCATTCTTAATGCGCACAACACCGTGGATGGAAATGAATGCAGATGCGCGTTGTCTTAAGCCCAGTTTTCATGAATGTGCATACAATATGCGAATGAGTTGGATGGAATCGCAACTATTGTTCCAATTTAACTCAATGAAATAAAAGAGCTGTTGTTAATATTTTATGTTGTTGGTTGGTTTAATGAAAAGTCGTTATTCTACACCATGGGTCTCCAACACGTCGCTCTCAAGCTACCAGTCGCCTGCCGCCCGCCTCTGGGCTTGCCAGAGGCTGAAGCAGAATACATTTAAACACAATTGTTGCTGCGATTTCTGAACGGTTACAGGAAGTGCTGACCCATTTTAAGTGTAGCCTTTTAAATTATTTCTAAGAATAAAATTATACAACAGAAGCCTAATAAGAAATGATGGCCTGCCTCGAATACAAGCCTGCCCCAAATAAAGGCCTGTGCTTTGCGCAGCCTAAGTAAATACTCCAAGCGTTAGTGAAACCCCACGCCCCTGCTCCAGCACTCCGCTCAACTCCCTCAGCTGGTCGACTGGTACCTCCATCACTAAAAGGAGGAAAAGGTCGGACGGCGAAATCACAACTCTTCTCCGTTTTGGCACCGCAGTGGTGGAACGAGCTCCCTGCCAATGCCAGGACTGCGGAGTCACTCCCCATCTTCCGAGACTCAACACTCAAGACTTTATAACTGCTCTTTGTAACTTGCCCCTTAGCCAGAGATGTATACTAGCAATGGTTTACTTAGCAATTGAAATGCTTGAAACTTGTACTGATGACTTTCCTACTGTATTAACAGCAATGAAATGTTTCACCTTCTTCTGACAAATGTATATTTTTGGTCGCTTTGGATAAAAGCGTCTGCTAAATGCCCTAAATGTAAATGTAAACATATATTTTATCTTCTACTTATTCTTTTTATTGATTTTTTTGCCATCGACCCGTTCGTGGTGCGGCTGGGGCTGGTCTTCCCGGGACCCCGGCCCCAACACCTACCTCGGCTCGGCCCTTCCTCAGACCCCAGCTGCCTCTGCTCTTCCCATACACCAGAGCCACACACATTTTACCTCTTAAAAGGAAAAATAGAATGTATATATATATATATATATGTATATACTGTACACTGCTCAAAAAAATAAAGGGAACACATCAACGTTACAATGTAAGTCCAAGTCAATCACACTTCTGGGATATCAACCTGTCCAGTTAGGAAGCAACACGTCTCGTTCCATCCACCGACGCCACGTTGCACCACAGACTGTCCAGGAGTTGACTGATCCTGATCCAGGTCTGGGAGGAGATCCCTCAGGAGAACATCCGTCGTCTCATCAGGAGCTAGCTGAGAACTGTTGTTTGAGTACAGTCTTTTAGCTTCTCTCACCGCTTTGCTAAACCTGTACTTATCCTCTTTAAACTTGTCCTTGTCCCCACTACTGAACGCCTCTTCTCTTTACAACCTTAGCCGTCTGAGTTCAGCTGTGAACCAGGGTTTGTCATTGTTGTAACTCACCCTGGTGTATGATGGGATACAGCTGTCTTCACAGAAGCTGATGTATGATGTCAGCCTCTGTGTACTCATCCAGACTGTTGGTAGCAGTCCTGAAAACACCCCAGTATGTACAAAGTAAAACTTATAGAAGCTGGTTTTCACTTGTTGTAATGGAGATATTTATCTTATGTATACTTTTAGTTTAGGTTAATCATTTAGACTGCTTTTGAACTTTTGCAGTTATTGCTAATAGTCGTCAGCCTGCATCTTTGATATTGTCTGTATTTTCTTTTTTTCACTGTTTCTCTCATGTATAGATGTGTGTGTGTGTGTGTGTGTGTGTGTGTGTGTGAGTGATTTATATAGTCCTGTCAATTCCGCTGTGACACCCGAATTTAGAAATGATTTGAATAAAGTATTTGTATAACATTTCTTTAAAGAGTTGTCAATGAGAGGATAACTAAAACCAGAGCTCCCCAAGACATGCACCATCTTTCCCTGTTGAACAGGTGTTGAGGCACGACAACATCGTGAAGCTGCTGGAAGTGTTCACCCATGGGTGAACTGAACGGGAGTGATGAGTAGACTCACTCATGGGTGCACTGAGCGGGAGTGATGAGTAGTAATGCACGATATAAACAATATACGATATAAACGATAAAATAAAATAAAATGGCCTACGATACGACGAGAGATTTTAATTCTATGCTCTATCGCGATAACACATGTTGATGACGCAATCTACCCGCGACCCGCAAAATTTAGAGCCACGAGCTGCAACCGACTGCAACGCATCATCATCACCTTCATCACCAGTCATTTTCAAAAGGTACTCCTTACAATAGGAAGAGCCCACGATGGATTGAAATTGAAAGGGCCATAATTATTTACTTGTGTAAGGACATGGTCCCTTTTCAAACGGTAGAGAGATGCGGCTTTAAAGCCATGATCAGAGCTATTGATCCACGATACGAGGTGCCTAGCCGCAAATACTTTACAAAAACAGAGCTGAAAAAGCTGTGCTGTCTGAAATGGTTCTATTATAATTTATATATTGTGATATGTATCGTTATCGCAAGAGGCTGCAATGTATATCGCAATATGGATTTTAGGCCATATCACCCATCCCTAGTGATGAGTAGACTCACCCATGGGTGATGCGACGCAGCTGGCTGAGTGGTGAGCTGGTGAGGGGGAGGCAGGGCAGGCGGACCGTGACACCAAAAGGCCCTGGCCTTGATGTGTGGCGTTCAGCTCGTTCATCAAGGCGGTCTGTTGTGGACACTCTGAGAGAGATGACAGTTGATGCTGAATAAAATCTTCCCAGAAATGCTTGACTTAAATTAAATAAAACCACTCACGTTGGTTGTTGCAAGCAAACAACAACAACAACAAGCAAAAGGCACCGTTCTGTGTGACACAGAGTCCCAGAGACGTGCCCCCCGATCGCAGTCAGCGGCTTTACTTTAAGGGATGAACAACACATAAAACACAGGTCAGAAGGAACCAGACAGAGTAAATCACAGGCCAGTTCACTGTCTTTCTCCTCAATACCTTTGATAACCTTTTAATGCTGTGAAATCATCATTGTTTCTCCCCCTTATGTGAGACAATGATTGGTCCAATCTCCAAACGATATGTTACTAGTTTGGCCTGTGTACCATGCAGGGTCTGTATGTTATTGTTGGGTCTAACATGGAGTATCTGTATGTTATTGTTGGGTCTATACGACATGCAGTGCCTGTATGATATTGTTGGGTCTGAATAACATGCAGTGTCTGTATGTTATTGTTGGGTCTATGTAACAAGTAGTCTATGTATGTTAGTGTTGGGTCTTAATAACATGCGGTTTGTGCATGTTATTGATGGATCTATGTAATGTGCTGTCGCTGTGTGTTATTGTTAGATCTTCATGACATGCATTATCTGTAGGTTATTGTTGGGTCTGTATAACATGCAGTTATAACATGCATGTTATACCTGAGGGTCAAACATCATCCTCAATCTCCATTGATGCTCTTACTAAATCTGTGATGCCCTTATTTTACTGTACGTATTTTATTTTATTTAACTGTTCTCTTTGATTATCCTTCCATGTTGTAACGGGCCTCGTCCAATACATTTCTTTGTACAGTATGACTATCAGTGATGCTGCACATTTGACAATAAAGGACTTTAATCTTGAATGAAAAATAAATACTTGTTTGTTTTAATGTTTTAATGACTTCAACACACAGCCCATGGTTGTGTGTGTGTGTGTGTGTGTGTGTATGTACCTTTCTAATAATAAACACAAGAGGAATCCAACCCAACAAGATAAATCATTGAAGGGTAATGAATGACAACCATGTGTGTACATGTTCATAACTAAATTCCTGTGTCTCTACATGCTGTTTGAACTAAAAAGAAAACTAAAAGTGTCTCTTTGTTTTTCTCTGTTTCTCTATTTCTCAGCTTGTGCCCATCAGAGCTCTCTGTCTGTGTTCCTATTTTAATAAGGTGATTAATCTTCCTCAGTGAGTGAGGTCATGGAACAGCAGCCTATCAGAGGTTAGTCTGGGAGGAGTACAAACTGGGAGGGGAACTGGACCAACCGGTTGGTTCACAACATCATTTTCTTCTCATCTTCTCATTACAGCAGGAATAAGACTCAGGTACAGTAGTCAACTCGGATCCGTGAATTATCATAAATATGTTTCTCATGTCATTTCAATAGAAATAAATAGATAGAAGTCAATAGATTTGTTGCTATTCTTATTAATGCTTATGGTTAAAAGCTTAAATATGTTCTATAAATGACTAAATGTAAATGTTTAAACTGTAGCGTACTTGAAATCACTCACTGGTTTATGACAAAATTGGTTGATATTATTGATAAATATTAATTTATAATTTAGCGAATGCCTTATCCAAAGTGACAGACAGTGAATACTGATGCAGGTAATTAAGGAGCAGGTACAGGTTAGACAGTACAGAGACAGGTCATTAAGTAGCAGGTAGGGGTTAGACTGTACAGACAGGTCATTAAGGAGCAGGTAGGGGTTAGACTGTACAGCGAAAAGGTCATTAAGGAGCAGGTAGGGGTTAGACTGTACAGCGAAAAGGTCATTAAGGAGCAGGTAGGGGTTAGACAGTACAGAGACAGGTCATTAAGGTGCAGGTAGGGGTTAGACAGTACA
>JAOPJK010026865.1:0-10805 GCA_027123565.1 Phycis chesteri
CACACACACACACACACACACACACACACACACACACACACACACACACACACACACACACACACACACTCCTGAAGACCACTGTGTCTGTCAAACTGCATACAACATAGTGCAAACATACATATTATCACACACACATACACACAAACACGGATATGCAAGTACACCGTCAAACACGCACACACACACACACATGCACACAGGCACGTACACACACACACACACACACACACACACACACACACACACACACACACACACACACACATTGTAACACTTTGTGAAAAGCTGGAGGACTGCAGCAAACTAAATGCTAACTACGTGCTCTTCCTCAAGTGGAGCTCAGAGCAGTTAGTCAGCAGGAATAACTGGCCTCCAGAGGGCCAGCTGCTCAGAATAGACCAGGCGGAAAGAACCGCCAAACTGTCTTTGGACTACTCAGAGACCTGCGTCAGTACACGACAAGAACAGAAAGCACCAGCCTCCCAGGTCCACCTTTTGAAGTGAAAGTTAGAATGCAGCTGCACAATGCTATATATATATGTATATATATATAGCATATACACATTACTTTATCTGATGTTACATGTCTTTGTTCTACTACTGTGGGTCAGTGAGCTTGTTGAGTGATTTGGTTTTATCGCAGTACTGTGAGAACACAAGAGTCACAACATATGGCCCATAATGGAATAAAAACTCCACAGAAAGTGACACACAAGATGATTCAGCTCAGGTGATTTTTTACAACGCAGGAGCTGCCCTCTAGTGGAGAGATAATATGCATTACTGGCACAATATTGTCCTCTTACAGCGTAGTTTAACTAATCTAGCTACATAGCTAATCTGATACGTAGGCTACTCTCCTTCCAAATAGGCTAATGACAGCACTCCAGAGATTTCACTATCACTAGGTTCAACAGGACTACAGGCCTTTTTGTTGTTATATTGAAATATGAGAAAATTCAAAACAACAGAAATGAATTGTGACCTTAGGAAGAAAACCAAATGATTCCCTATAGGTTGAACACATACTATTGCATGCATAACCTGTTATTGGCTGACGGTTTCCCAGTCACCTGCTGATTAAGGGTTGATGCAAATTAATGTTCGTAATAGGGTTAGTTTTTGTTGGCCCAATAGGTTAGTGATATACATCTATGAATAATATTTGGATATATAAGTCTTTATTACTTGACACCTTGACTTTACATTCCGTAATTCTGTATACATTATATTCACGTTGTCAGTCAGGGTTTGTTTGTTTTATGTTTATTTTATGTAAAATGTTAAAATCAAACATATCAAATCACAAAAGGATGCTCAGTGAAAACGCACAAGCTATTGAATGACCATACTCAAACAAGAACAACACAAACACTAAATCTTAGTGCAAACCAACAGATGTTTATATTTGAAGACTTTCAAAAAGCACCATAATCATGTATTTAAAGACTTTCACAAGAACGCCATTGGCTCCAGTTGAATAATCAAAATAGTTAAGTTCTATGTCGTTTCCTCACCACTTTTCCTTCACCTTGATGGAAAACATCACAAGGTCAAAGAAAGATGTGCAGTCGAATTCATAAGGACTTGACAACCGTGAAAAGACAACTGTGGTGCAAAGAGAATCCGACTGCACTTACACGAGGCTACGCAGTTAGACGTTACAGATGTGGGTCTGCCGTGGTGAAACATGTTTCCAAGATGGACTCCATCTTACATACTCTGCCCTGTGTGTTCTTACCATGTTGTTTCATGCAGGCTATATAAACGCGGACAACCCAGTGATAAATATTACTTATTTTCCAAGGATGGAATTGAACAAAAAAATGTCATATAGGTGCTCACCCTCCTGTCCATATTTATCGACATGAATCCCAATAAGGTAGCCTGACATCGTCCAGACCAATGTGCAAATGCCTGTTAGTGTGGTACCTCTCAGTTCATTTTCAATTTCCAAGGGCCGTCATCAATGGGCACAGACCCAAATGCCTCTGGACGTAATTGGACAGACCTACAGCCAATCAGTGCAACAAAACGTGGGACACATCAGCGGCAGCCATCTTGGTTGTTCACAAAAATGCCTCAAAGGTGCTCCCATATGTTGCTCCTCTGTACCAATCATCGTGTCAAACCCACCCCATATTAGATCAACGGTTGCTATTGTTCAACCCGGGCCTGGTCTGTTGGAAATCAGGCGGGGGGCCAGACGCAAATGCCAGAGCAAATAAAAAACGCAGATTCTGCACATAACAGATTTATTTGGTTCCCAGGCACCCGTCGGTATGATTGCGTGAAAATTATGTAAACCGTTAATTTGTGAACTGCCAAATGGTGTGTATTTATAAATGTTGCCACCATGAGGAATGTGGGACAGCATAATCTCCTTTCCTTTCGTAAGGATGGTCCTTAAGAAGTCCTAAAGATGGCTCTAAAGAAGACGGGAGAAAGGAAACATTGAAGCCGTGTTCCTTAGCATTAAGAGAATTCAACCAGTTCTTATCTCTTGGCTGCCACTTGGATACTTTGCAGACTTTTCACTCAGTTAGGAACCTTCCTAAACAATGACGACTACTCAACCAGACCCCATAATCATGTTTTTAAAGACTTTCACAAGAAACCCAGGAATCCCACAGACACAAAATTCACAAAAGGCTTTTAGCTTTTAAATTCCACTTGGCGTATTGTCTTCCCCTTTGGTCCCATTGCCAGAAGAAAAAGAGATACAAATTCAGTTTGTGAATGTAAGCAAAGTATGACTCGGTTCAGTTCATGAATAATACCCAACCAAACAAAAATAACCTTAAAATAAATCATATTTTGGCACTTCTGTAGTCATCAGTCATCAGTCAGTCCAGTCGCTCTGCAAAGCGAGTCTGCTTTAGCTTTATCCTGTTTGCAGCTGGGTTGTGGGTGAATGACCGTAAGCTAAGCAGAGTGCACATGGGGTGATCCAGGGGAATGTAGAGGGATCACAGGATCGTCAGTGGAGGATGAATAGACATTTGAAAGGGACTGACTGACTTTACTCAGTGTTTACTGCACAAATTAGCTTGTTGCCCCAGCTGATCTCTTTTTCTCACCTCATGACAGATAAAATAGAAGGGAGTTAATGTCACGGTCTGTGTCTGTCTTCATGTTTTGATTGGTTTGCTCTGTGTTTCCTGTCTCCTGTTTTCCCTCCTTTGTTGATTGCCCCATTGTGTTCACCTGTGCCTTGTTCCCTCACCTGACGAGAGGGCGTTCCGACCGACGCCCTCTCGTCGTTCGCTGGAGGCGGTTCGTCCGACGCCCTCTCGTCGTTCGCTGGAGGCGGTCCGTCCGACGCCCGCCCCCCAGAGTCCACAGAGTTCCGCCTTGACTGCCGGCCTCCGGAAGGGTTCCACCTTCACCAACGGCCTCCGGAAGGGTTTTGCCCCCGGCACCGGCCTCCGGAAGGGCTCCGCCTCCGGCGCCGGCTTCCAGAGGGGTTCCGCCTGAGGTTCCCTGCTCCGCCCCTGGTAGCCCTCCTCCAAGCCCCCTCCTCCCACCCATCTCGGTGTTGGAGTGGGGACGTCAGGAGCCGTCCCTTGAGGGGGGGGGTTCTGTCACGGTCTGTCTGTCTTCATGTTTTGATTGGTTTGCTCTGTGTGTCCTGTCTTCCCTCCTTTGTTGATTGCCCCATTGTGTTCACCTGTGCCTTGTTCCCTCACCTTTCTTTAGTTGGCTTGATTAGTTCTTTGTGTATTTAAGTTCTGTCTGTTTGTTGAGTCCTTGTCCGAGTCTCGTCGTATGTCGTCGTACATGTTAGTCGACGTCCGTCTGTTCCTGGTTTGCTATCTTTGTAAGTTCAAATAAAGAAGTAAAGCTACTCGTGGCTGCCTCAACTCTCTGCGTCTGGGTCCACCTCCACTGCTACCCGTGACAGTTAAAGTGCGAAATGGGGACGATTCAGCGAGTAGATGGTGATAATGTGTGTTTCCGGGAGGAAGGGTGTGTGCACGCAGCTGGTGTAACCTGCTGATGAAATCCAGGTTGTCACAGCCCCTCCCCCCCAGAAAGAAGACTGAACTTAGTGAGCCTAATATTTTAGTTTTCTTTTCATAATAACACTATCCTCCACCTTACCTGAGGCAGGGAATTCAGGGAACTCTTCCATGTCACTTTCCTCTTGAAAAAGTTTGAGGATCTGTTTACACTGTTCTCTGTCCATTTGTCTCTTCTCTGTTTGCCATGGTTCTGTTTTTGTCTTTGTTTTGCTTTTTCTAGGTTGCCGTTTACAAATGCCTCCACTATCAGGATCACATATCTATGGGCTTAGCTCAGCATCTATCAGAAGCGGACTGGGGATGAGCTCTGCAGGTTCAATACAAAGTGGAATTCATCTAAGTATTTGTCCCAGCTCTTGTGATTTTCGTCAACATATCATGGCTTTCACATTGCTCTCACATTCATTTCACCATGTATGTTTGATTCTGCTTGAGGTTTCTCCACCTGCAGGTTTACTCAAAGTTCCTCAAGGACCATGAACCACAGGTTGTGGAAGTTTCTCTGGAGGTTTCAGAGTCCCAACGTTGAAAAGCTGGCAAAGTTGCCAACATCACATATGTTCTCTCACAACCATGCTCATCCTAGGTCAACAGACAAGGGCTTACAACCTTTTATGCATATTTTGCATCGCAAGATTGCCTGATGAAGATCATCATGAAAGGGGAAGCTGTTACGGAATGTATACCTAGTCAAATGTTTTGGGGCGGTAAATACACCACTCGGTATATGTTGTCCTACAAAACAGTACACTTAGTAGTGCTTCCCTTGTTACGATGATTTTATCATACAGAATCTGGATAACAGAATCCCACTTCTAGGCTTTCCAAATGTCCCCATCTGTAACTTGGTGATGTTAATAGGTGCTCCTCTTGAGCATAGCAATATTATATAATATATATTATATTATATAATATATATTTATCTCAATATTGAGCTAAAATTTGGTCAGTATCATTTGGTGCACTCCTAGGAACCTGTACAAGTACACCACATCTATTTCGTCCCCCTGGATGGTAATAGGAGTTGGGGGCCGCCTACTGTGACGGAAGTCCGTCCCTAGCTCCTTGGTCTTGCCGATGTTGAACTGCAGGTGGTTCTACACAGACATCTGTCCAACCACACCTCTGTACAACTCCTACTCATCATCACTGATGCAGCCCACAATTGGGCCGATACATGACTGCATTAGGTCCAGGGGGTCCCTCACCAGGGGACAAAGGTGCTGCAGAACCATTCCACCTCTTAAAAGTATTCATAAGAAGCAAGTTTAGTGCCACTAGCCTGTAGTCATTGTGAGTAATGGGGCGTCATCTCTTGGGAAATGCAACAATGCAGGAGGTCTTCCACAGCTGGGTTAGCCTCAGGGAAAGGTTGAAGGGGTGCGTAAGCACCCTGGGGTTGATGTTGTCTGGACCTATTTCTTTGTTGATTCACAGCTTTGATAGCTCCCGGCTCCGTTGGCTAGATTTGATTGCAGCAATGTCGATGCTACGAGAGGGTTCCTTAAAGGAGACAGTGTGCAGTTGAACAAAACAAAAGTCTTTTTATTTCATCCGACACTGAGTGCCGCAGCTGCTGTCTGTACCAGTGTGCCGTGCACCACACATAAACATACGTATACAATGCTTGTGCTTAGTTCAAATGACAGTCTTGGCACTCCATGGTTGAACCAGGTCTCATTGTGAGTATGTGTAGTTTACCTCATTAAGGTCAACACCCACAGCTCCCTGTTGTTGAGCCGCCGAGCACCCTTCTCTGCAGCCCGACGCCAAGACACGTGCCCTCACGCCACACTTCCCCACTGCCCGATTTAGCTGTCCCTCCCCCCATACTTTGCTCGGGCAGGTCGAGAGAGGAGGTCAGCCACCACCACCTGTGCCCTCAAGCTATGAATCACCTTGAACCTCCATCTTTTCCATCTGCGGGCTCATCTGCCCGCCGCCTAAGTGGTACCCCAAATACCATACCTCCCTCCGTCCACTCACACACTTCTTTGGGTTGGCCGTGCACTCCGCCTGCCTCCGTGACTCAATAACTGCCCCCAACCACCGCACATGCTCATGCACATGCCAGTTGTCGCCATGAATGATGACATCATCAATGTAGGCAGCAGCATACTCAGCGTATGGACGCAGCACCCGGTCCACAAGAAGCTGGAAGGTGGCAGGAGCACCCAAACAACTCAAAGTGTATTGAATTGGAACAACCCGTACGCAGTGGAGAAGGCTGCTTTTTTTTCCTTAGATTGGCTCATTGACCCATGACATCGGATATGCATAGAACTCAAGCTAATGGGACAAAGTACAATGGGAATAGACCAGCCATTGCACAACAGTTCTATTACCCCCTATTTCCAGCATAGCCTTTCATTCTTCCTGGACGATTCGTTGTTTGGGTTCAGGTCACCTATACGGACAATATCTAATGGTCCCGCCTGGGGATGTTTCGATGCGGTGCTTAATAAGTGATGTGCGTCCCGGTATGGGGAGGGAAGACGTCAGCAAACCGCTGCTGCAACTTGGTGACCTCGGCCTGCTGGCGAGGAGAAAGATGTAACTTCTTGTGAAACGCCTCCACCAGACTGTCTGTCTGGGGATGGTACAAGCTGGTTCCCCCAGTAACCCATAGAGTTTGCGATGTGCACCCGTGATGTGATGTTCATTTATGTCACACTTGCAATGTGACATAAATGAAGTGCCTCGATCAGTTAGAATCTCTTTTGGGATCCCAACTCGGAAGGTTAACTGAAACAATTGCCTGCGCTACGCTCTTCGCCAAGATAGGGCGCGTATAGTGGCCCTGCCTCAGGGTACTGAGTTGCATAATCCACAATGACTAAAACAAATCAGTATCCCTGTGCACTACGGTAAAATGCGGTCTGATGAGATCCATGCCAATTCTCTCGAAGGGGGTCTCAATTAAAGGCAGCAGGCACAACGGTGCGTTTGAGGTGGCCGGAGGGTTAACTGACATTTACGGCAGGACGCACCCAACTGGCGTACCTCCCCGCTAAAAGCCCGGCCACTAGAAGTCTGGTCGTGTGTTTTATTGCAGCAGCAGTAACCAGCCGTCGGACAGTGATGAGCCGGCTGGATAAACCATTTCCCAACATCTTTTTGGAATGAACAATTGGCTCACGTCTTCACCTGACTGAGTGTCACTACTCACTCCGTATACCCTGTCCCTCACCACTGAAAAATACGGCCTCTGGGGACGCTTTCTGGCCATCGATGGCAACAACAAGGTCAAAGGCAAAGTGCCGCGCAGCATCACGGGACTGTTTGATGGGGAAGTCATCTACTGGTGAGGATGCCGAGAATACCACCGGAGTCTCCTCCTGATGTCCTTCCCCCTCGCTGTACTCTGGAGAGCTCGCGTCATCACTGAGAACCACGCACATCACACAACATGACCCTACCTGTCTTTACACGTCAGCCCCCCCCCCCCCGTCACGTGTGGACTGTGCTAACTCCGGTGGTCGTCAGAGGGGGCCCGAAAGGGCTGTAACTGCCGATGTCCCTCCAACGTGAGCCCCAGGTGACCCAGCGGAGTACACCTCAGGTTTCGCCCTTTTCGACCGTCATTGAGGACTGAAGCCGTTGCCCGTACCAGTGCCAGCCATGAGCGAGACACACATAAACATGCGTACGATGCTTTGTTCTGATGACGACTGAACGATTGAACCCGGTCTCACTGCGGGGGAGAGCACAACACACATGAGTGTTTGTAGTTTACCTCATTAAGGTCACCACCCACCGCTGTGTCTATCCCTGCGATGCACCCCCCAACCCTAACCACACGCTAATGCTACATATTAGCACTTATTTCTGTGTTAACAAATCAATGGATATTCCCATATTTTAAAGTTTAAAAGTCTAAAATAGGGGAACACTGTTAGTTAATTAATATATTATTAATTTTCATTTTAATCATTCAAATAAATGATAACTCGAATAGTTTCCACAAGATGGCACCGGCATGGCATTCTAACCACTGGCTTCCTGGCAAAAACCAGGAAGGAACCAGCGAGTGTAATTACTCTCATCTGAAGACATCCAGAGGCCTTTTTAGCAAACCAGAGGATAGCTAAAGAACAGGGAATAGTCATCCCCAGAACAAAACGTCTATTCCATTTGTTGATGCGTCCACAAAACCTTCACACTCCACTGAAGATACCACCTGCATCATTACGTTGCATGTCCAAACTGTGTGCTCAGGCACTAGGAATAACAGGTCTAAAGGATAAGGGCCAAAATAAAATCCATCCATCTGTCTGTCTACCAATCTTTTTGGCATAAAATACGTCCTCTCTGTTTAGTCCATTCTGGGCTACTATAGATGGCTGTGTAATCCGTGGAGACAACCTGCTCCCTATGTAGATATCAAGGGCTCATTCTCAGGTAACCGAAACACGATTCTTTTGTTGGACTATACACAAATCAAAACATACTTATGAATATTATATTCCATTTCTGCCATGTCCGTCCCACTAGGTAGCACTAAATTCTGCACACCACACCTTTAGAGAGCTCCAATTGTCCCGTTTGTATTTAATTCAGAAGTTTAGATTAGATTAGAAATGTTTATTTACCAAGTAAATAAAAGTTTGCACATCAAAAGAATTTGACTTGGTGGTTGGTGCATGACAATAAACATCATCATAGGGCCCCAAACCGACTCACATTTTCCACATAATCTCAAGCCGTTCTTGAGAGATATCAATGGTTTTTATATTCACATTGAATCATAATATCTATAATGTACTGTATATATATATACTGTGTATATTCCACAGTTTATCAACCCTTGAGTAAAAAACACTCATTGACATTGGTTGAGAAGTTTTTTTATCCAGTTTAACCACTGCTCCCTCGTTTATTTGTTTACAGACCAGTCTTTGCCTGTCAAATATAGCGGCGATGTTGTGATGATCCATAGGCCAATGTGGCATCTATGAATGTATGTGTATGTTGCAGAAGCCTCTAGGCTAAATGACCCACTGTGCCCTCAGGTGTTACCTCCAGGTTTGCCAAAGTTGGGCCAAGAGAAATCTGTCCTCCTCTCCTCCTCTCTCAGGTATTTGGGGGTGTGGCTGCTGTCCCATCTCCGCAGTGCAACAATGGAAAATTCATCAGAATCAAACTTATTTCACCAACTGCCAAACGTAAATCTCAACCTCTAAAATACAATCATTTAGAAAACGGCAAATAAATTACAAACCCTTCAAAATACAAACTTCAACGTCAGCAGTTTCTGGTCAGCTGGTAACAGTTAACCGTGATAGACCTGGACAGTGTGGTGGCACTCTCCCTCATGTTAAAACCAATTTGAAATCTACGATGTCATTATTTTACTGCTCCCATCCGTAGGTGTAATGTTTTACGTTAGCTGCTGAGAAACACAAACTCTATGATGTTACTCAGAGACTAGACAATGGCTCCGACAGGGCGGGTCTGGTTTCTTCAGCACTGGGTCGGGCTTTCTTTAGTTCTTTCTAAAATACATGCACACAATTCCCCAAAGGAAAAACACTAAATGATTACAATAATGTTTGTTTACTCAGCAGGGATGATATGAAATAAGAAAAGTTGATAAGAGAAAGCAATACAAAATGCCTGAGGGCCTTACTGCATGTTATTCCACTATCTTCTGAATTGGCACCAGGTGCTGGAATTTGTACACAAAATGGATACAAAAAAGGCACAAATAGGTTCACATATGTTGGTCTAGCTATCTATTTTATATAATGTATTTATTCTGTTAACAGGTACAATGAAATACAATCAACAGTAGTGACTCATTAATAATTCATCATAATTATTTTTTACTATTATTTATTTTATTTAAATGTATATACTGTAGGTACCCTAGAACCTTGTGTTAGCAATTGCATATGCAAATTCTGACAATCTCTTCCCTAGCCAAATTATTACTAGAACATACTACTTTTGTTGTTCTTTGTAGTAAGGTTTGATTTAGAAAGTGATTTTGTAATAATTATAGGTTGTTTGGTCTGGAAACATAAATGTATGTAATTGAAGTGTAACACGTGTCACTTTAAGAGGTACCTGGAAATCAGACTATTACATAGTTTTTCTGGTTTATCAGCTTGTCAATACTTACTGTAGGCCTATGTGATGGAATACATTTGGGAATATTGAAAAACAACACAGGGTAACAGTTTCTGATCCAATTCCTGCTATGGGCCTATACTCATGTGTAGAATACAATAAAAAAGAAGCTCAGCCCTAATGAATTCATGTGTCTATTCATTCATCAGCATGACGGGACGTCAGATGGTAGTCAGCCAGCCTTGTGTTGACACACTAAACAGCCCTGACACTGGCCACCGCACACACATCTGAATCAAGTGGATTTACATCTGACAGAGTAGGTGTGGCTCATAATTAATACTCTCTCAGTTGACGTTAATGCAGAAAACATAGCCACTGTGGCCACATTGTCTCATCACATTGACTCTCTCTCTCTCTCTCTCTCTCTCTCTCTCTTTTTCTCTCTCTCTCTGTCTGTCCCACAAACACACACATTAATAAAGAGGATTCATGCTGACAGGCTACTTCCTCATTCTCCAGACACTTATCTTTCCATTCTATTTCCAGATCCTCATTACACCCAAACACCCAGCAATGATTTACCTTTCCACCCATGCAAAATAAGTCAACTAACAGTGAAACACAAAAACATTTACATTTACATTTACATTTAGGGCATTTAGCAGACGCTTTTATCCAAAGCGACTTACAAAGAGTACATTT
>JAOPJK010028349.1:0-10764 GCA_027123565.1 Phycis chesteri
CTGAGGCCAACACGCCGCGGCGGCGGGCGGCGGTGACAGTCGGAGGTGTCGTCTCCGCGTTTCTACATTTGGACTGAGTGATGAGGCCGCCACCGCCGCCTCGGGGGCTCTGCCTCTGAGGAACAAAGTGTGCGTCAAACAAAATAGATGCGTTTGTTAAAAATATGTGTTTGTGAAAAGAAAACATTTGTGTGTGTGTGTGTGTGTGTGTGTGTGTGTGGGTGTGTGTGTGTGTGCGTGTGTTGCTGGAATTGCAATCACCTCCGGGTTCTGTCGTCTTCACGCCATCCAATCAAATTCTGAAGGATCAAATTGCATTACTGCGACGCGTTTTATCCCACGCCAACGACACGGGCCCGAGACAGAACATCAAGTTCTGCACGCCGTCCTCAAGTGCCACTCTGGCAAACACAAAGATTGCTTTGCGGAAATTGACCCGTGCCTTGTAAAGAAAACAACACAAATACTTAATAGAACATATGGCATTGCTTTGTGTGGGGGGGGCGGTCTCTCCTTGCTTCTCTCCTTGCGCATGAAAAATGGTATAATCCAAGGTAAGCTTTGTTGCTTTGGGCAACTCACGCTCATTGTGAGTGATGAACATTGCTCATCAGCACGAGGTCAGTGGGGTCCTCGTCCTCTCCGGTGATGGTGGTGTAACTGCCGCTCCCCCTCACGGTGGATGGAGAAAGGTATGGCGCCTGACGGAGACAGAGGACGGAGACAGAGGACAGAGGTCTACTGTGTGTGGAGAGTGTGGGTGGCTCAGAGCTAGTCTGGGAGAGAGACATTGAGGAGGCGCGGAGACAGCGAAACCAGAATTCACAGTCATACTTCAAATAAAATGATTTGTTTCGGTTAAAACAAATGCATTGTGGGCCTCAGGCAGCTGGAAAAATCACCTGCATTTCTATGTCCTTCAGTAAACTAAACATGGCTACAATATTACCACAACGTTACTAGAACATTAGAACGTTATTACATCATTACTGCAACATTGCTATAACAACATTATAACAGAAATACCATATCATTACTACTACTACTACTACTATTACAACACAACTACATCATTATGACTCATTACTACAACATTACTACAACATTACTATATCGCTACGACAACATTACTACAGCAGAGTGACAACATGGAGGGTAACGCCATAGCAACGGAAGCTTCCAGATGAATGGGGATATTCATCAGTCTTTAAATTGACAATGTGACAGAAGATACATGTCACATGCTTATGACATAATATCCAACATCAACTCTTATTGGACATGGATAGAAGGACATGGAAAGCTAGCCTAGCCTCATTGCAAAAATGTATAATACATTTTTTTTATAAATGTAAATAATCCCATTATAGTGGAGGAGATGGACTCTGTACGAACACAGGGGGGTCGTGAACTCTGAAGTCTGTCAAACTATTTCCGATTTTGTCTGAATCTCTGGTGAGTTTAGCTCATTATTATAAATAGCAATGACTAGCTTGAGCTTCTGGAAGTTTGCTGAATGTTGAGCAGGCAGCAATTATAGCAGACAGCAACCATGCGCTGTTTTTCTAAGACAGTGTCCCAGATGGAGGGAGATTGTTCCTACATTTTGATATCACATCGTTTGTGAAATGTGGCCATTCACTCCTGCATGCGGCCAAGATAAGCGGGAAAAGTCGACATCCAGTCCATGTCTGAATTCAACATGTAGTAACTTTCCACCCTGCCTTTGTTCACAAAACAAAAAAACGAATAAAGCGGCCATTCGTCTCAACAATGTCCCATAGATTCCCAGTCCGCGGTGTATAGGTAATCCAGCCAATCAGCTACTCTACCTCGATGACCTCGCAGAAAGCCTTAATTGTGTGTTAAGCGAGTGCAAAAAAAAAGTGAGGAATTGACTTCAATTTTCAAGGTAAAAGATTGTGTTTGTATTCAGTGAATCAATTATGCCTGCAGTCACATTGGGTCCAACGGGCGGCTCCATGTGACCCATGAAATGCGATTTACAGTTTTTTTTCACGGCTTAATGAGCTGCGCTAATGCACCTGATTCACATGGGTTCGGCGCGTTGGCGGGGCGGGGGGGGGACATCAATCAATTAGCCATGCTGGCGGGTTTCAACCATGCTGGGGTTAATACCTTGACTGGAGGGATTCAGGAGAACCACCGCATCAGCAATTTTAAAGACCCGGAGTTCTGGAATTCCGCGGAATGATGAGCGAGTAATTAAGCACCAGGAATTCTCCGCTCCCCACGGCTGTCAATCATGCCAGCATTAACCCGCGTATAAGCCACTATATTAAATCCTCTTATGCTAAGTGAATCGCGATTGTGGTGAGTGAGTCCTGATCCTTGCTGTGGTACCGGTGTGTTTGGCTGACTTTAACCGTGCGTCAGAACAAAAAACAAACCAAAAACATAATTAAAGTCTCGTCAATGAAGACTCGCCAAGACTCAACAATCCTAAATGATATTCTAATTCATTAGCTACAATTATGTATACACTTTATACAGATGAACTTCCTAGCTGTTAATGTTTTTGAAGTCATTCATTCAAAACAACAAAGTCCTTTCTTCATGTTCAGGAAAATCATCTTCCAACAATACAAGTGCACCTCTGGGATAATATAATCAGAATCCCAATCAGATGAAAATTGGATTGTTACATTCATGCTAAGTATATAAACAAAAATATTAAGTAGATACAAATATGTGCCTTATACTACAGTATATAACAAATTAATAATATATCCGGTCTACTGACATAAAATAAGAATATAATATATCACAGTGTAAATATTAAGGTTGAGAAATTGGATCTATATATGTTTCAAGATGCAAGGCTAGTATAAGTAAGAATATTAATTAAATGAACAGTGTAAATAAATGCAGTTTTAGTGCCAGAATATACCAGAGCATTGTACCGTTGAATTATAGAAGGACGTATTCGAATTATTGCACACTTGAATCATTGCATACAATTACTGCAATGTTAAGTCACGAGTGCACGGTTGAAGATATATATTCTAGATCATTTATGGATGTATTTATATTTGATGGCCACGGGCGGGAACGACCTCTCTGCATCGTGGAATGGAATGAGCCTCGCACTGAACAGAAGAAGCCTGAGCTCCTGCAGCATGGGGGTGGGTGGGAGACGTTGTCCAAGGCTTCCGCCACTAACTCGGACAGCGCTGTCTTCTCTGACATCGTCTCGCCCGAGAAGTCTAGCGCCTCCACGACGTCGCTGGCCTTGCGGATCAGTTTGTTGAGTCTGTGGGCGTCCGCTACCCTGCTAACCTGCCGCCCCGGCGCACAGCAGCAAGCGGCATAACACCGGCCGCCACAGATGCATAAAACATGGTCGCACGAGGACCTCAGCCTCCTCAGGAAGAGGAGAACGCTCTGGCCCCTTTCTCAGTTCTCAGGTGTTCTCAGCCCGGTCCGGTTTATTGTCAATTTACACTCCCGGGTGCTTGTAGTCCTTCACAACAGCCACGCTGACCCCCCCCTGGACTGACACAGGAGTCGCTAGGGTATTGGTGTCTCGGCACCTCCTCAGATCCACAACCAGTTATTTTGTCTTTGAGCTGCAGATGGTTCTGCTCACACCGGGTGACGATGTGCGCCCACCTGATGGGGTGACGTTCTCACCCGTCTTGGAAGTCGTCCTTGGAAACTGTTTGGCTGGGGGCCGGTACTTTTAAAACATACTTGGCAGGTGATTGGATGAACCATCTGTCTATCACTGTATCACATAGATCCATAGTTTCTCATAGGTAGCTGATTGGTCTCAACCAATGGTGGTTAAGACACAAACGCAAAACGTGAAGCCCGGCAAGATGGATTCTCACAAGATCGTTATTTCACGAATCCAGCCGCCAGGCAAAAGAGTCATCAGAAAACACATGAAGATGACATGACAGGATTATGTGTGGTAGTTGAAGGCCGTGGTGCAGGGGATGAAGAGGAAGGGAGACAGGACTGTCCCCTGCCTCTGACACAGTGTTGCAAGTGCAGGTACTGTGGTCTGCCAGTCAGGTAGTTCAGAACCCAGGACACAAGGGGGGGGGTCTCCTCAAGTCTCTCTGGGGTCTTTGTGATGTGGGAGCTCAGTGCCACCGGTATGCGGTCCTTGGAGCCACTGGGATGTGGAGTCTTTGGCACGGGAACAACAGCGAGTACAAACAGTACAAATCCAAACCTTAACGACGGCTACACTGTCGTATGTTTCAGTGAATACAAATAGATGCATTATTAAATCTACAAAGATGGGGAAAACTGAAAGAGAACAGAGTGTATTCCCTCCGGTCCAGATAAAAGCCTTTTTGAAAACACAAACAATGAACCAGCCTGTTTGCCCGTTAAACTTATAAACGGTAAAGCACACCCGGGGCAATTATCTAGTGATCATCAGACATGCAAACAAAATGCTTCAATATTCATCATCGTAAACAAAGATGTCCAGACAAGTGTGATTGTTTTCCCCTCCTCTCTGTGCTTGAGTGTCTTCTCTTGATACATTTCCCATTAACTCTTCTGTTCCACTTAGCGGTTAGCCATGTGAGATCAAAAACACCACAACACACACACACACACACACACACACACACAAACCCACACACCCACACGCACACACACACATATATACTCTTTGGCAAATCTATTTTCTTCTACCCTGGTCTAACAAAAAAACAGTTAGCTGTGAGATATAGGACCAGCCAGATGATAATTTAAGATATTACGGTCGTTTTTTAAATCATTGAATGTCAGAGGTTGAATAAATTCAGAAAATCGTTGCATCATTAATAACTTAAGTAAGACTGTTAGAAGCAATGGGGCCAAGGATTTGAGATTGAGAGGGCATATTCAGATGTATTGATATTATTTAGTTGTTTTTGGATTTATGATGTTGTTTTGTGTTCATTGTGCATATTTGAGGGGGAATGTATATTTTATGCGAGCCACAATCTTTGAAATAAAGTACTCTCTTTTCCATCTCGGCTGTTTCGGTGTTTGGCTATTCTGTCTTCATATTGGTAAGCTACTTTAATCAAGGTATTAGGGGGATAATTTGTTTCTGTTTGTTGTGTTGAAACAAAGTAAAGATTATAAATACATCTCTGCCCAGAATGGGATTGTCAGTCTTTCTGCAAACACGCATCCCATTTGCCCGCCAGAAAATGAAGACCCCAGACATTTTGTCCGGTGTCTCATCACTTATTCAAGGCCAGCGGTTGACCCCCGCTCGATGAACTCCATGGAGAAAATACTGAGATTCAGTGCTTTTCCACTTTACATTAAGTGGACCAAGGGGGGGGGAAAGTGCTGGGTCTCATATTCCTCCGGTAGACGCTGCTGTATATCTTAGCTTTGAGCCCCACACCGGCTGTTGTCTAGCAGGCATGTATACACAGAGGGAAGCCACACAGTTGTGGCAGTGTGTCCAAAGGCTAATGCAAAACCCCCCAAATGCTTGAGTGTCATGTTAGCAATAAGCAGACAAACACATGAAATATCAAACATTACGTACAGACACATGCTTTTTTGGTTCCAGTTTTTCCATGAAAACATTTGCACATTTGAGCTTCAGATTGCAGCACTTTGGATTGTTCAGCGCCGACGCAAACGTCTGGAAATAACAGGTATCAGGACGGGGCATTTGACTGGCGGCTTTGGGGTATAAGTACAGGGTGAGGCAGGAGCTACAAGGATGGAGCACTTCATTCTCTATGTTGCGGTATTTCAGATTTTTTTTTTGTCTGTATAATTTTGTCGTTTTATTTTCCCATTTAAAAAGAACATATTGGTCTTTCTGACTTTTTGTGGTCTTACATTCTTACAACACACACACACACACACACACACACGCAGGGAGGCAGTCACACACACGTATGTGCTCACACACTGGCACACACAATTACAATAACTGTTTTTATTTGTTGTGCTGAAAGGCTTAAAGAGGGTTTTTTTGCATTTTTGTAGAATTGGATTTTTCATTGTTTGGCTTTAATGTTTTGTTTTGGAAGTGCTCAACACTCAGTTGTTTAAAAAGACTATTGTATGATTAACATAATGATTCTGTTTTTTTCTCTCAGGGAAACAAGGGTTCAAACTGTTGATTAAAAATGGAATATATTGTTCAGCTTGGGAAATGCTACTTTATTAACACATTCATGAGAGTTTAAATATCGATACACACATAAACACGCACATACATGCACACACACACACACACACACACGGCAGAGAACCTCTAAGCAGACCTTCAGGAAATCTTGTGATGATGATGATGATGATGATGATGATGATGATGATGATGATGATACTGATGACATCAAAGAAGAAATACCGAAACACAGTTCATTACCATTTGAACAATAATGGTGAACCCTGAGAATGAGCATCAACACGAACAGAAGAACCAGCGCAAATCACACTGCTGAAAGGTCCAGCAAACTGGTCGACATAAAGCAGTCTGCATACAAAATAAGTCTGTCGAGGTTGCAAGAAGTCAGTCAAAGTGCTTTCGGAGAAAATTTGTTGAAAACTTGTTTTTTGGCACTCAAGATTCTTCAGTGCAAAATCTTTTCATTTTGTAGACGAAGAAGGAAAAATAAGCAGAAGAGCCCGAGAGCCAAAGACAAAAGCATTAACTCAATGAAAAACTCAAGGAGTGCAACCTCAGGAACATCGCCAGGCCCTAACATGAAAGAACGGCGCCATAAGCCTCATAGACGCGAGTCCCTCAGCTTACTCTGGAATCTCGAATCTTGAATCTCTCAAGGCTTTCCCGCTTTTATGAAGTTCTCTTATGTCCTGCGTGTTCGGTGTCCTCCTCGGGGGCCATTAAAAGCCGAGAACCAAAGCAGATTAGGAGGGTGGGCTGTGTCTGGTTGGATTGGAAGAGATGCAGAGCGGAGGGAAGGAGGGAGGATCTGAGGGAGAAGAAGGAGCAGGGCTTTGATAGATGGGCAGCTTGAAGTGGGCCTGGGCTCCTGGTATGTCAACCTGACAGACCTGCCTAGGTACAGGACGCGGCATTGCTGAGACTAAAGGCAATAGTGTTCTGACTCCCAATATACTGTATATACTGTATATATAGATATATATATTTTTTTTATTATATATAATCATGCTTGGTGTACAAACACACGCAGATCAGAATGCCTCTACCAGGGTGTGCATGAGGTCACCCTCATGCAACATTTACATTATAACATGTAAATTAATATTTACATATATATCATATGTACATTTAGGGCATTTAGCAGACGCTTTTACCCAAAGCGACTTACAAAGAGTACATTTGTCAGAAATTATGATATGATATGACTATGATATTGGTTGCAACACGCGCGGTTGCACAGTCACACGCCACACACAAAAACAAACACACCACACAAATAAGTCACACAAAACACAACGCAACACACACACACACACAGGGTCACGTGCGCACAAGCCTCAAATCCAAACGTGCGCGCGGTCGCACACTCATACGGTCGCACAAGCGCGCACCACAAACAAGTCTCGTATACACACAGACTTAGCTACACACGTAAATATGACTAGACTACCACAAAAAGGTCTCACAAACATAAAGACACACACACACACACACACTTGTCACGGCACTACTTTGAGTATAATTCAGGGGCGTAAAACATAAATTGGACCCATTCGTCAACTGGTGGGCGCCAGGGCACCTTTGAGTCACCGCAGGCTGCTAATGCGGTGGCTCTGGCGGAGGCCTGTACGCCAGACACTGTGAGTCATTACAAAGCCTCGGTGTAGCCACCGCGCTCCTCCTGGCGCCATCCAGGCACACAGTTATTAATGTGGAAGGCAGACAGACCTCGCCTGACCAAGGACCGGGAGACCCGGACTGTGGCGCTCCACGTTGTTCACCAGAAGCACGGGGGGGGCATCGTGTTGAGAAGAAGCAGTTGAGAAGAAGCGGTCATGGTCGGCTTATTTGGTGGAGCAAGAGAAACACAAAACGTGTTGTCCTCTGGTGAATTTCACGCAAGTTTCGAGCTAGGATGTCCATTGAAATGAAGGCAGATTTGGTTTGGAGGATTCCAGAGATGTGGATGACAATTTGTGGACATTTTGGAGTGTAAGTAAGGCACTAAACTCTAACAGACTTGATTCGCAGGAGAAAGGTTCTGTGTTCACGGGCCCACCGTCTGCAGCCTACTGTAGGCGTCCTTCAGAAAGATGCCTAGACAGGGCGTCCCTGAATTATCTCCATCCATCTGCATGGTAAATGTCCACAGAGAATTAATTTGTGCGATCCGTTTCAAGAAACAGTCCCATAGAGAATGTATTGGACCGATCCGTTTCAACAGTCCCTGAAGGAATGAATTGGATCAATCTGTTTCAACAAACTGCTCCATAGAGAATAAATTGGACCAATCTATTTCGATGTGCAGCGCCATAGAGAATGCAGAGGCTCTTTTGATACAAAACCTCGGTGTAATGTCCTTACATTGGTTATTTTACTGAGCTCCACCATTATTAAGAATACATTCCCCTCTAACAAGTATGGTTAGACATTCTAAAAGAATAAACAACATGCATTTGAAAGGTCTTGTGCTGTGTTCTGTTTAAAGTGCTTCAAGTACTGGACCCTCTGGACTGGTTTTAACGCCAACTCCAATGTCCACAGTCTACCTTTAAACCATCTGCTAGCAAAGTGCCTCACTCCCACCTGCCCCTTGATGTCCTGCCTCTGGATATGTACTCCTTGGATTAAAGAGTTCCCTAACCAGCCCCAACTGACAGAACTATGGATCAAAACACACCAGGTTACTAACTTCGCCATGGAGGAGTAGCTCCCTGGCCTCCACCTATCCAAAAGAATAAATACATACATTTTCCTAAATGGCCGTTCCCACAAAGCCAGCACTAATACTGTCCAGACACAGGGGGGAGGGGGGCTCCAGCCAGAGGTAACCGAGGGGGTTGTGTCGCACTATATGCATGCTTTATGTTCTGCAAAATCAGGTTCTGGTGGAGAGGGCAGCGTGTCGGACTGGTGATTATCTAGGACACCCATGTCACATGAATGGAAGAAGTGTAATACTATTGAATGCTATTGAATTAAATACTCAATGCATTCAGAGTGTGTATGTTATAATGGCCAAAGAAGCCTCATTCTTTGGTCGTACATTTTCTACTCCAAAATTATAGTGTGAAAGGAAGGACGTTTTCTGCCTGAATAATTATTAATAATTGTTCAGGCAATTAAAAATGTTCAGACGTATTCTGTGAATAGTATAACATTATATTAAATATTACACTATAATATAGTGAAATATTCAGACTTGGCTAATTTATGTGTGTATTTTCAGTCTTGGCAATGATTACTGAGGCTTAAAGAATACCTGAAAGGTACAAGATGTCCCTGTGTATGTGCATATGGATGGACATAGATTTTTTGTACGTGCATGTGTGTGTTCAAATGTGCGCTTGTGTGTGTGTGTGTGTGTGTGTGTGTGTGCGTGCGTGCGTGCGTGCGTGCGTGTGTGTGTGTGCGTGCGTGCGCGCGTGTGTGTAAATATGTGCAATGTGTACGACAGGGAGGATTCTCTGGAGGTGCAGGAAGTGCCGGGTCATTACTGTTAATCAGGGCGTGCAGTCACCTGGGCGCCTGTGATTATCTGACTGCTATTAACAGCAGCAGAGAGAGAGAGCACACTTACCTCATTTGTCCCTTTTAAATGGGATAGCACCTTCCTAACGGCTGATAACGTTTGTGTTGGCTTTGTTGTGTTCTCATCTCATCGTCTTTATTTTAAGGGTGAATCTCGCCAGCGATACGTGCCAAAAAAATAAATAAATGTTCCAAAACTGGGCGCTGGCCCAGTGGCCTCCGTGCTCCTGAGGGATCCTGTGAGTGCAGTGAGGTCCAATTGAAGTTAAGGCTATTTGCTATGTTTACTCTTTAATCTGATTTAGAAGACACTTTTACCCAAAGTGACTTTCAGCGATTCAGGACCTTCAGGGGGCGGGGCGTGTTTTTTTTTTTGGCATCTTGCTCGCGGATGCTTAAAAGGCCAGGCTATGGACATTTGGGGGTTTCTGCCCGGGAGTCGAACGCCCGAACCACTAATACTCCGCTTGAGTGACTGATCTATTCTAAATATCATTTCCCCAGATGAACAGTATCTTAGATAAACGTGATGCGCGGTGCTGCAGCGTCGTCAGGATCAAACGCCTCACACGCTCTTCATACACCACACACTTCCCAACTCCCGTTGGACACACGCTGCGCATTTCTGCCTCCCATCACTCCCCAATGCCCCCCCCACCCCGCCGCTTCTCCAAGGGAGTCGCTATCTGAAAACCAAAGGTTTGGATGGGATCATAAAGGTCACGGCGATAGTTGCCATGGATCATATCTCCCCCCGATGAAGACAAATAAACAACAAACAAACAGCACATCTTCAGATACTTGGTGAAGCGATGATGGGTGTGTGTTAGTGTGTGTGGGTGTGTGTGTGTGTGTGTGTGCCTGTGTGTGTATGTGTGTGTGTGTTAGCGTGTGTGTGTGTGTGTGTGTGTGTGTGTGTGTGTGTGTGTGTTTCCCTGAGACGCTACCCCTCCCAGCATCCATCATCCGTGCGGGTCAGGAAGCTCTCATTCTGGGGTGCCTGTTCTGTTGCCCCGCCCCCCGGGCGGGGGGGGGGGGGGGGCGGGGGGGGGGGGGGGGGGGGGGGGGGGGGGCGGGGGGGGGGGGGGGGGGGGGGGGGGGGG
>JAOPJK010030495.1:0-10703 GCA_027123565.1 Phycis chesteri
ACACACACACACACACACACACACACACACACACACACACACACACACACACACACACACACACACACACACACTTTGACATTTTCATTAAGTGTGGTATCCACACTTTATACACCACCAAGTCATAAAGTCAGGGGAAAATACTAAAGCTGCTGCCATCTATGGAATAACCACTGACACTGGAATTGGTATACAACAATGTGTTAATCAGCTACTGCACAGCTAAGAGACCAGAGACCAAAGCCTAAGCCTGAACGCAAGATGCAACACTTTCTCTTCTCTCACCATACTTACACGTTTATGAGGACAAAATCTGAAGTAGTCCCATGAAAAAAAATATTCCAGTATCATATCTGTGATTCTGTCAAACCTGTCGATTTCTCTGACATCCTGTTTCCCTCTGTTGTCGTATTGTCCCGCGCCAGTCAGGCCCACATTTTAGATGTACAAATCTATATGGTCTACATAGGTTCCTACAGGCTTTTTGACGCATAGCATTGGCCCTCTCACCTTTAATTCCAAACTACGGCCACGACTCTTCCTCGGCCCAACAGCTCTTCTTCCGTTGGTCCTCTGCTCACTTTTCTATTTTGCTCTTTCTTCCTTGTTTTGTCTGTCTCTCTTCCTCTCTTCGCTCGCTTGGTTCACCTCTGTCCGAATACAGGGCCGAGATGTGCTGAGATGTCCTGTTCTCGTCTGCTCTACTAGGAGGCGTGTGTTCGTGCGCGTATATTAAGAACAATATGTTCACGGGACAGTTGTAAGCTGTTGTATCAAGCTGTTGTGTCCGTCATTCAGCAAGGGGGAGGAACACACAATTGCTTACCCAATGTCTTCTAATTGAATGACAAGAATGTGATCACAAGAATCCAGGCGTGATTTGAGGAAAAACATTTTTGGAATTATAACAGCTTTTCGTCATTCAACCATTTCTAATTTTGTGCACCAATGCTGTTGAAGGGGGCATTTTCAGAGCACACTGGTCTTAATTGTAGGTCATTTGGATGCTGTGTCGATTAACTAGTAGGCAAATTGGGTTAGCTGGTAATTTACTTGGAATCCTTAACTGGAGCACTCTGGAATAACGTGCCTCACATGACCAGTGGGTGGTGGGTCAGTGTGGGTCGGGATGTTAGCTTTCGAAGCAGATGCCAAACTTTCATTTTATGGCTCCCGGAAATAGAAAAATAAAGAAAAGATTAATTCTATATTAAATTAAAATATGTTTAGTCTGTAAGCAAATCTAGTCCAAGAAGATGCAAATTGAACAGAACATTTGAAAATAAATGTTTAAGGGCTGCATTATTCCTGAGAAAGGCATTCAGAAATAGTTTTCCCAGTCATTAAATGTTTTACAAGTTGACCATTTTTAAATCAAATTGAACATTGCCGATTAGCTGAATTAGCCCACAGTATAAATTTAAGGCCACAGTGTAGCCTGACATCTTCTATCTTAAGTTATATCAGCCTCAAAAGCTGATTTCTCATACACATTCCTTCCACTAAGACGGGGAACAGATGGAGGGAGAAAGAGGGAGAAAAGTGAGGCATAAGTGCACATGCATGAGAGAGCAAGAGTGAGAGAGTGTGCCTCCTTCATGACCCCCACTCAAAACCTCTTTCTTAAGTGGGCCATTACATAATACATAATATGTGCCATTAAAGTAGAGGCAGTTACAATGTTCTACCCTTTGGCCATCCCTCATATAGGACTACAGGACAATACAATAAATACTACCTAGATTAAGTGTGTCAACTACTATAATGTTTTTGTGTGCACTAGAGGTCTGCAAGGGTCTATCGTCAAGGCATGCACTGGAAATGCAACATTCAAAGTAAGCCACTTATTCCCACCTGCTTTCCTGGTGGCTGTTTTTAGCATTGACCAACGACCTTAGGCTGATTCCCTGAGCATGTTATCCCTATACCTTCCTCCTTAAATAATTTGGTTTTCCAGGAACACTGTCCTTTAGAAAATAAACCAGTAGAAGCAGATGGTGAAATATGGATGTTCTCAAACTAAAACAGCAACTCTACATGTGTCAGTACTGTCGCCACGTGAACACGCGAGAGAGGTGTGACAGCAGCGAGGAACACGATTCTTTCATGGTAACAAACATCTCCTTTAGCCTGTTGCGATAACATTCGGACTCGAATTAGATTAATTAAAAGGCAGCCGGCATAGTTAGAATGTATTAACTTATTTATTTTGGTTGGTCCATTTTTGTCATTTTCTCCAACGTCAATGTGGAATGGGTTCGGTGTAGGGAGCAGTAGGCCTCCCGTCTCTGTGCCATCGTATCTGGGTGTATCGAGGTGTCTCTAGGTGTATCGAGGTGTATCGAGGTGTCTCTAGGTGTCTCTAGGTGTCTCTAGGTGTATCGAGGTGTCTCTAGGCGTTTCTAGGCGTCTCTATGTGTCTCGAGGTGTCTCTAGGTGTCTCTAGGTGTCTCTAGGCGTATCTAGGCGTATCTAGGTGTCTCTAGGTGTCTCTAGGCGTCTCTAGGTGTCTCTAGGTGTCTCTAGGCGTATCTAGGCGTATCTAGGCGTCTCTAGGTGTATCGAGGTGTCTCTAGGTGTCTCTAGGTGTCTCTAGGCGTATCTAGGCGTATCTAGGTGTCTCTAGGTGTCTCTAGGTGTCTCTAGGCGTTTCTAGGCGTCTCTAGGCGTCTCTAGGTGTATCGAGGTGTATCGAGGTGTCTCTAGGTGTCTCTAGGCGTATCTAGGTGTATCGAGGTGTCTCTAGGTGTATCTAGGTGTATCTAGGCGTATCTAGGTGTATCGAGGTGTCTCTAGGTGAGCCTACCTGGTCGAATGTTTGCCGTAGTTGGGGATGCTCCAGCCGCCTTCAGTTTCGGCTTGAGGCTACCGGCTTCTGTCTCCCCTTCCGCTCCACAACTACCGGCGTGACAGCGGCTCGGCGCGGCGCTGGACGACGACGCGGGACACAATGTCCTCTTGGCAGCTCGTCCTCCACGAGAAGAAACGCACAATGCGGCAAGATCTCGGTTGAGAAATACCGAACAGCAACGAGCCGTATTCATTCCTTCACGCTTTCGAGCAGAGGCGGTGAGATCAGGAAAATATAGCCGTCAGTGTCTAAGAACAACGGACACTCTTTACAGCTTGTTAAGCTTTGTTGATTGAAAAAAACGCCATTCGAGTACTGTGTTGAAAGATAGCTTCACCGCGTACGGTCTCTGTTACTATTGTACTGAGTGACAAAGTGCCGGAATTGTTACATCACCAATTTTTGCGTGAGTCATGGAAATGCCACCTTTGGGGGGGCGGCAGATGGATCAGTCCTTAATAATAACCCAGAAGCAATAAGAACAATCGAACGTAATGTCACTGTTTAGAAACGGTGATTTCATTAAAGATTTATCAAATATATTCCGTAGTAAATTATTTTAACGCCACACTAATAACTATATGTATGTACAATGCCACCTGTTCTGGAAATGGTTCACTCTGCTAGTTAGAAAGTCTACTACGTTTTCATCTGAAAGAGGCGGGATCTATTTAGAGAACGTCATTCCAAAATAGGCCAATCGGAGCTCGTTGAGCTTCGTATGGGGACATGACGTAGGGTATCCGTCACAAATTCGTCGTTCTTTGTACACACGCAGACAGAATGTCTTTTTAATGCGTAATCTATTTTAAGTTATGTACCTTGTATGTACCACAGTTATACCACACAATATATTTGCTCGAGAAAATAAGCATATCCAATTAACAGGTAAAAAACGTCTTCATGCGAACACTGGTAATGACCATGACCAGACAACTGCGACATCACTAAAATGTATTTATTGATGTATTGCTTTTGTGGGCCTATTTGAGGTTGAACATAAGAAATGGAAACAGTGCTCTCATGTGAATACATTTGTTTGGCTGTGTCCAGTATTTGAATGTTTCCCCATTTATAAGATAATTAAGCTATTAATTATATCTCATCCAATGATATAATTCGAAGGAGATTGTTGGCCTCCATGTGGCTAGGGGAGGCAGAGCATGCATCCCTACACACCAATGGGAACCCACGCAGACAAGGTGGTCAAATCGGCTGGGAAACGTGTCTTCTTACTGAGGAGACTGAAGAAGTTTGGTATGCACCCAGTCATCCTCACACACATTTGCAGGTGCAATATTGAGAGCGGGGTTGACAGGACTGCAGAACACATCACATCACACTTCCTCAGGAAAGCTCTCAGGATGCTCCCACCAGCCAGCACATGAACGTTTTACTCTGCTGCCTGCTGGCAGTCATACAGGAGCATCCTCTCAGACTGACGGACAGTTTCTATACTAGAGGCCAACAGTCTGTGATTTGTTTCTTACTTCCACATGCCACTTTATAACCTTATTTTATAATCTTATTAACCTATTATTATTATTATTACTATTATTATTATTATTATTATTATTATTATTATTATTATTATTATTATTATTATTATTATTATTTTAATCTTCTGAATAAGTAGTTGCCGGTTACTTGGTATTAGAATCGCAGTGACCAATTTGACTCTGAGTTGTTCTGTGCATCTGACAGTAACATGACAATAACTTGATCTTGCAATTAAAGTCTTTAATTCTTTAATTGCTCATCTGCTGTTTAAATGACTGTTTTGCTGTTTTGTTTATTACATAATCCTCATACCATTTCATAACATGGTCAGTCACCTGTAACCGCATGTTGTGTCTCAGGATTCAGTGTGTTGTGTTCAATGTCCAGTCTCTATAAATCATTCACCAAAACATTTGCAACAGGTTGTTTTGGAGGCTAAGAAACGTCATGTTTTTCTTCAAACTGCACTGTAGGGCATAACCTCATGTGGTTCACATCACACGGCAGGGACAACAGTATTTAAGTATCATAACAAATAGGCATAACAATCTGCCGAACGTCATGAAATGAATATACATAAACCAACTTGTCTACCTCTGTGAGCATCTCCCTATGCTCTTGTCCATTATCCATTATTCATTATCCACTATTTCACTTCCACATCTACCTCACCAGTTTTAGTCTGCCACTTATGTTACTATTAAGCTGCTACTTATCTGATTTGATTAGATTTGTTCTAATTTATATTGCACATATACTTCCTTTTTATTTTTTTTGTATTCTATCTTATTTTATTTGATTCTATTTAATTTTATTACGCAAAATTGAGTTCACCCGGGTTGCAAGAATGTCACTGCTGGTAATGATGTACTGTACGTTGTGATCTATGTGACAATAAACCTGCTGGTAATGATGTACTGTACGTTGTGATCTATGTGACAATAAACCTGAAACCTTGAAACCAAACCAAACCAAAAAAGTGAACTCAGATGGGGGGATACAAGAACAACAATCATTTCAGTCCATCAACATACATCAGAGAAGAACATTGGCTCTCAAATGTGGTAGGCCATGGGTCCTTATGTGACACAGAAATGCAATGACATATTTTGCCAAGCAGCCGTTGAAACCAGCTTAACAAAAAAGGTATATGGTTAACAAATATTTATTTATTTTCACTCATTTTGTTGCTCTATATGACCCACGTAAAGCAACAATGTAACATTTAAGATCACATTACACCCCAGAAATGTGGATTTATTTGGCAGCATTGTTTCGGGATGCAATGTAAAAAGTAAAGGAACTTTATACATATACCCCACCAACCTACCCACCCAAACATATCTCTCAATTACCGCAGAACACAACATCAAAGAGTTGATGTCACTTTCAATTGACTATGTTCTTCTTTTCCAGTTGCCCTCAAAACAGTTCAATAGTTTGTAAGCAGATATGCTGTATGTTCCAATAGGCTTTAGTGAGTGAGGTCTGGTGAGACAAGGAGTTGCGGTTTCCTTTCTGTGGTGCATATGGGATGTCATATTGGGGAACTGTCAAATTTATTAATGGCCTTCTGATGTTACATTTGTGGACGACCACAATAAAAGTGTCTCAATTAAGCTAATAATCAACTATAATGTGTAGAATAGTCTTCAAAAAGAAGTCTAACAATTGGAATGCAGTCAATCTCAAATGACATAAGATAGTGCGTGTGAGCTGGATAACATGGATATATACAGTGGATTCTTGGCAGGTATCAGATGGCTTGTTCTTTCAACTTTTTTTTATCCATATTGCAAAATGCTTTTGAGCAACCTGAGAGGTGCTTTCACTCAAAGAAATACAGGGTGATGGATACAGTGTGTGAAGACAGAGACATGTGGTCAAGGAACAGGTATCGGTCCTGGCTCTTGTTCAAAGATGTCATCAATGTAAAAAATATCACAAACAATGATATGGGTTGAACAGGTTAAATAAAGTACAAACAATGCTTTTGTTTGATTGCACTGGTTCATCAGGTCTTATTTAAGAGAGTGATTACATTTGGTACAAATAACTTTTTGCGTTTGGCCAGGGGGACTTTAGAAGAACGCTGTCCATATCAAATGTCAAAGCCTAGTGTCCACATTAAATGTCTGTTTTCAAAGTCTGCACGGGGTGACAATGATGAACCCAAAGTCCATGTACGAGTACGCTGAGTGTGTTGGGTGTTTGTTAGAGGTCCAAAGGTTGCTCAGTGCTTCTTGCAGCTGAAGAGCTGGCGAACACAAGAACCGCTTCTTCTTTCAATATAACCAGGATCATTATGCGTACACATATATGTGTATAAATATATGCACACACCTATACACATATACAGTATATGTATATAAATATACACACACACACACACTCATCTATACACATATATTACTGTATATACACACATCCATGCACACATATACCGGTACTGTATGTAAATATACACACACAATCTTTACAACCTTTTCATTATTTTCCTCTCCCAAAATGCCAGATCTTGTATTTCAACTACAGCTTATGTGTAATCAAGTGTATAATGTAATCAACCACAAAGTAGAAGAACAATAGACAAGAAATAATTACATGTATTTTGATAATCCCAGGAACAGGGGGAACATTGAATCCAATCCAAAACCATTGATTAAATGCCAGCATGCCTTTGTGACTGACCATCAGGTCCTCCTGGCTAGCCTTCAGCTGGTCTCAGAAGCAGCCTGGCAGAAGAGCCAGTCAGTAGGAGAGTTGTGGATGATGAGGTGTGGTGCCGTGAACAGAGCTCCCACCAGCTGCTCTCTGAGGACCAACACCTGCTCCAGGCAAGCAGGGATGGATATGGCCACCTTGAAGATAGATACACAAGATGCACTGAGAATTAATACATTTGTTTTATTGTGTTTAGTGTCATCTTGAACCGACTATCGTTCCATACCACGCTGTTTCTGCATTGGTTTGGCACACATTCATTATTGACTTTTCAGTGTTGGTTGAATTTTGGTTAAACGAGGGTCCAAGATGGAAGGGTCAAGTCCACCATGGGTTTCAGGAGCTGTTGCAGAGATGCAGGCTCCTCCAGGTGCTAATTATCACATTCACCTTGATCATCTACATCTGTAACTCAAACCAAAATCAAATGCCATTTCAGGTCCCTAAACGTCAACGTAGCGACATTTAGCAAAGTGTCTGCTAGCGCCTCTAGCTTAAAGGTGCTTCATTTTCCTATGAAACATCCTGTGATCCTTACTCTTTCAACATTCAACACAAAAACAATATTACATTGACTACATTTCTGGTATTAACTCAAAAAAATATTTGTAAACTGTATTTCAGCTCTCTTAACTCCAAAGTAAACGTTTTATTGTCTAATGACATAAATTAGAGCTAGATTAATTGTTAACTAGAGGTGCTAGCACAAAAAAATTGGTTTCAAGCGTGAGCTCCGCGAGAACGGTTTTACGATTTTCTTGACGTGTATAAAACACCTGCAGACAAACGTCTCCTGAAAGCCATAGTTATCACAGTGTTATCACAGTGGGGTACAGTACTGGTCGCCAAGCGGGTCAACGTGACACACCTGACTCAGCAGGTGACAGATGGCCTCTCAGGGAACAGAGAGGAACCGCCACCTGGCAGGGTGCACAGCACCCTCCCCTTCAGAGGGGGACGTCTGGACGAATCCAGAGTCTCCAAGATGATCTGAAGACGACCAATTCACCTTCATATCATCGTACTTTTTGGATTTGCAGGGCTGCCTTTTTGAAGGCACGGCATTGCACTAACATTATAGTTATTGAGACACTTGCACACCTCCACCAGAGGGCGTTGGTCTCCTTTCTAAAAGACAAAGGTAACACAAGAAATCCACCACAAGGTCGGGGTGTCGCGTTGTGGAACTGTTGGCATTTTCATTCATCTCATTCATCTCATTGTGAATATTTGTAACAATATTTGTATTTTCTCTTTTAAGCGAAGTGGCAGGTCTCTCTCTCTTTGTCCTATTAGTAGTCAGTAGGGACACAAAGAGGAAAATGACTTGTACAATAACGCAAATAACAAAATCAAGGAATTTTGTTGATTTCAGTAACTTGTGTGTTGTGTGGTTTGCCCTTTGTGGGCGTCAGTGTTTGCTTGAGCGAATACCAAGTGTATGTGCCGTAGGCCTGTCTCCATAGTCCTGGGTTATCACTCACAAAAGGCTATTTAATCCCCATAAATGAAACCCCTCGTGTGAGATGTGGCTACTCATGCAGATACACAGTCATTTGACTTTTGTGCTAATGTAGGCCTAAAAATGTATTAGTCAGTCAGTGGAGTTTAAATGTTGGATTAAGGTCATTATTCTATATTAATACGGTCATAAAAATGCGTGCTAATCAAATCTATCTATCTTGTCCTCAAGAGTGTGTATGTATCGGAAAGAAAACAGTGTCTATATGGGATCCCTGCACGTGTTTAATTATTCTAGTTTCTAGATACTTTTCAACACTAGATGGCACTAAGGCTCCACGTGTGAACACGACAGGCAGGCGTCATTACACAAACAAGGATTCAATGGGGGTTTTTCTGGGTCAAAGACAAGGGTGGGCAAATTTTGCTTCCAGAGTGCAAAGCTGAAGTAAGCGAAGGGAACAATTGAATTGAAACATTAAACACATAGTGCTGAATTATGTTAAACTAAATGAATTTGGTAGACATGACAGATCACTTTACAATAGGCTAGTGTTCTGGTGTTAGATGCGCCACCGCTTGAATTTTATTCACACTTTTATTACTATTATTGCTATTAAGCCTAGCTGTACCTATATTTGGAAAAAGGTTGTGGTAGTAATATTGATTAAATGTTCTAGGGTTCTCCAGAGGATTTGGGAGTTTTGCAGATTGTGCAAAACCACCTTATTTGTCAGCCTATTCATAATATGGAGGCCGTGTGTCTTCAGAAACTTAGCAAAGTCAGACTCGGACCAATGAGAGGTTCCGAATGCCAGTGACGTGATATTGTAGTTTTGCTTTCAGTGTTATTCAAAATAACACTCGTTTTAACAAATTGAACCGCTTTAGATATTCATTTTATTTGCACTGTGAGTCTCCTATTTTGTTTTTGTGCTAGCGGTAACACTGTTAGAACATGTTATGTGGCAGTACAGACCCACTGTTGTCATTACATTCATTAGTATCATTCTGTGTTCCTTTGAGGCTGTTGCAGGGCCGGATTCAGATGGTGCACAGACTGGTTCCAGCCCTGGGGCCGTATGTCGTCCATATCTAAGATGTAACAATACTAGCATATAGCGTAGGCTATGACTATGAGTAGATGTAAGCCAGCCAATAAAGATTTCATTGGTCAAATGTCTGCCAGTAAAAGGCAGCATGTGCAATAATGGCATTCTCATAGAAAACAACAGTTTCAATGAAAATCTTTGTGACCCGAATAACATCAGCCTAACCTATCAGACATGTTCCATGCAATATTAAAGAATAGCCTCGCCTACTTTAGCATTTAGATAGCTAGTTGTGTGTTTCTAAACACAACACTGGAGAACATAGTTCTTTCCCTTGTTGTTTCACATTTGAAACCCCCTCTACTTTTAAGAGACAGACCGGGACACAACCATCCTTTATTGGCAACGTGGCCGAACGCACAAAGGAAAAGCCCCGCTGCGCAGGGCCGTGTGGGCCCACAGTAAACACAGGAATATGAGCGACCGTTGCCCCCCCCCCCCCCGGCTGCTCGCTGTCCAGCGCTATCGATTCCCCCTCATCTGGCAAACGGTAGGTGTTGATGGACCAGAGGTGTTGTTCATGGGAGTGGAATAAAAACACAGCGGCATGGAGCCTGTTTATGTGTGTGTCCGTGTGTATGCGGAAAGTCCAATAGATGGATGACATCCTCACTTGGCGCACGTAGGTGTGTGCTGGTGGTGAGGAGGTACCAGCTACTCACCCTCCTTGCTGATACCTTTTTTTGTTGGTTACAGTAGACCTAGTACACCTGCAGAAGTCCTGCCATGATATATTCCCCATTCTCACACCGGTTTCTCATTTGACCATTTGACCCCTCCTACTAAGTATGGCAGAGGATGCAAACTGCACATTGTGAAACAGTAGCAAAATACAGCATTCTGGTGCACACCGGAGGTTGGGGGCGTCGAGGTGCTGCTTTGGGGGGCTTTGGGAAGCACGGCCGTCGTGTTGGGTGAGCCCTTGAGCCCACGCTACAAGCTACGGTTAAGGTCAAGCTCCTTAATAGCTTTGCAGACTTCTACAAACAGATAATCCTGTGTGACTCTCCCTCCAGCAGGCTTCCATTTCTGTGGTTGTTTGCACCTTTTACCCC
>JAOPJK010030655.1:0-10691 GCA_027123565.1 Phycis chesteri
AATATAAGAATAACATAACAAAATATAACATATTTTGTTATATTATAACAAAATATAAGTTATAGGTTACTCCAGTTTACATCATGGCTCTACATGTAGTTGTTCTGCCAGGAAACCTGGTCTGCAGGTGACACAAAGTAGCTCATCAGCTTGTCTCGGAGTTCCTTGGCAGACATGGAGCTGTTGCCAACTCCTCCTGGTTGAAGAGGGAGCGTAGCTCCTAGACCATCCATCCCCCAGGTAACCCTCCACAAGCCCATAGTCTCTGACCTCCCAATCAGACGGGACTGGAGGTGTTGTGTACACATACACCAGCCAAGGAAAACTTCCCCACCCGGTCTAGCACCAACATGATTGTTGTTCAGAATACTCACCACTCAATACTTTTCCACTACTCTGCGGCCGAGAGAGTCGGAAATTGAAAACTCTCTGCTGATAATCCATCTGCCCGGGTCTCTGAGTCTGGCTGTCGTCGGGCTGCAGGGACATGAAGAGGGCCCCTGTCAAGCGCCTCGTTGAAGTTGGCCGACCATATTGATGCTCTGCCTTGTCCCCCCACAAAACCGACATACCGAAACTGGTATGCCGGCATCGATAACAGCCATTATCAGCAGATAACCTCCCCTTATAGCTGTGAAAGGTGCTCCTACTGTGTGGTGGTCATTATATGTTCATGGTAGCGCCAAGGAAGTGCAGAAGCAACTGCGTCTCTTTGAAGTGTTGCGATGTACAACCATTCGTTTTCAGCGTTTTCAGAGTTTTACTAGTTTTATACATTCAGGATCAGAACAATCATATATGTATTCCTGACTGCTGCAGCATCAAAAATAATCAATAATAATAAGATAAGTTAAATATATTTGTTATTTGTGTTTAACAGTATATACAGTGCCTTAAATAGTAGTAGCCATTAGAAAAAAATACTAATTAGACAATATATGCTGATGTATATATAATGTAATTTTGGAAAGGTTATTTCCATAATATAGCCTTCTTTCTAGTACATCAGTATAGAAATTAAGAGAGTCTGGCAAGAGTGGTTTAGCTCACAGTCTATTGTGCTTTTTGGACTCCCCAACTCTTAACTAAAAGCTCAATGATGAAAAGGATTTCCCTAAAAGGAAATAGAAAGACGACAAATTAACTTTTGTTGTTTGGTGTCCTGCTTCGTTATCAAGGGGGGCCACATTTTAGAGAATTACCTCAAATTCCTCTGCATTCATTTGAAGCAAACCCCATAAATTGCCTCTGTCCTCGACCTGTCAACATAATGAAACAAACACAGCAAGCCCAAGAGTTGGTACTGGGTTGTTGGGGAATGGAATCAGTTGGTGTGTGCTGTGTTTCTTTTGCCAAATTGTTGCCCTCTACACACTTAACAATCAAAACAGAAATGCATATTTTTTTGTGGTTATGAGCGTCTAGTGTGTGTCAGGCAAACACACACACACACACACACACATGTGCACACACATTCATTGCAAATAAATACACAGTGATGAAAGGCATGCCTCAATGTTTCCATAGCAACAGTAAGGCGTTGTCACTTTTCTCCATGTAACCTGATGTCTCCATAACGGCAGCATCACACACACACACAAAACATACACACACTTACATATCGCATGCACACAATCACAATCACACAGGCAGACATTGCATCGAAATCAAGCAAAATTATTGCAGCAAAAAGTAAACGTAAAAATCCTTTATTTAATTATCCTGAAAATCCATCGCCAATTAATTGTTCTTTTTCTTCCTGGAAGACTCTCAAAACGAACATGACTTGGTTAAGCCTCCACTGACAGTGAGTGCTGCAGAGATCGATGTGGTATAGTTACCACAGGGTTTGTTAGGATGATTTGGTAATAACATCTCAAGGTCTCTGCCTCTAGAACTCTGGAACTTTGTTACCGACAAAAGACCAACATTATGTTCGATATTTTTTTACATCAGTATGTCCTTTGTGAGACTCTACACTTGGAGTGGGAAAAAGACCGGGATGAAGAAAATGTATTAAAAATGAATTATTCACTATTTTTGTTATTTGCAGGACTACGTTAGTGATCAACGTTGGCACACCCGGTAGATATTGTCCTGACCCTATCCTCTAACTCAGACATGAGCAACACATGGCCCCAGAGCCAGAACTGGCCCGTGGACCATCTCAATCAAGCCCCTTTCCACTGTTTCCAAATCATAGCCTTTACTTTGGCAGGCTGCCCAGGTGTATTAACAAAGTATATATATTTTTATTTTTTAGTTTTTTTAACCCATACCCCTAAGAGAACGCCGCAATCTGACATCAAAAGTGTTTCCCATTCATTAACTAATTGTTTACTATTTAGAATGGGTAAAACTGTATTTAATTGTAGAGCTGCTTGAGTCAACACATTGACTCACTCTCTCTTAGCTCTGTCTCTCGCTCACCAACACACAACAGACCGCTGTGTGAATAGCCCCGCCTCCTCTCTCCATGCACACTCAGAATGAAACATCATCATGCCGGGCAGGAAGGATTGTTGTTGGCTTTTCCCCGCAGAAAATAATTAATTCATAGAATCAATCCAGAGTTCACCAATCAGCGTGAGGGACCCACGAATGCACTTTCTAAAATCCCATGCACTCGTAGGAGCTTTTTTTGAGGTGAAAAAAGTCCATGATAGTTTCCACCAATGTACACATATGGAAAGTCTGTTTAATCTGTATTATATACAGTCTATGTTATTTCAGATTAGTCTGTACAGTCTATGTTACTTCAGTTTAGTCTGTATTATATACAGTCTATGTTACTTCAGTTTAGTCTGCATTGTATACAGTCTATGTTACTTCAGTTTAGTCTGTATTGTATACAGTCTATGTTACTTCAGTTTAGTCTGTATTGTATAGTCTATTTTACTTCAGTTTAGTCTGTATTGTATACAATCTATGTTACTTCAGTTTAGTCTGTTATTGTATACAGTCTATGTTACTTCAGTTTAGTCTGTATTGTATACAGTCTATGTTACTTCAGTTTAGTCTGTATGATGTATGTCTATGTGCATTACATCCACACCGGCTCTCCACTGGCCATGCGTTTCTTTACCGGCCTTTTGCTGTTATGGAGCTAGCGGGACACACTTCTAAACACTTCTAAATTTTAATCCATTGGGAACATTTTCAAATGTGAGACGTCTTCGGTTTAACAGCGTTTTAGTTAGGCTGTTGTTCAGGGCAGGGTACTTTGTAATTCCCTTATTGTGTAAAAATATTCATTGGCCACTCCTACAATGATAACCCTATGGAGAGGAGGGCTGCTGCCAGATGGCTTAGAAGCCTCCTGGGCAGGTGTTCAGTGCTATATGTTCCCCGTTTCAATGCCATTGTCCGATGTGCCGTCCTTTGCTTACTTTACTCCCAGTAAGACCCTCTGGAAAAACCTGTGAGCCCCTCTGCCGATTCCTTCTGTTATCCATAACCTTACCCTAACATAACATAACCTATCATAATCTAATGTCGGGTCCAGAAGTTTGATTATGCTGTAGCCGAATTTCTGGGGCGACAACACTGTACGATGTGTTGGCCTTGAAACCAGAAAGTGCGAAGAGCAAGGCTATCCAGTGTTTCCTGTTTTCAATGCAGATTGTTCCAAAGAGAAATGTACTTGCAAGTGGCAAGATGGAGGTTTGAGAAGACATTTTGTCTAAGGACTTTTGTCCAGACATAACGTTTAAGGCTGTCATCCAATCGGTAGCGGGAAATCTGTAGATTACCTCACTTGGCCAAGGACGGATACAACAATGGCATAGTTGAATGAATGGGTAGCCATTTCATCTTAGTTGTTGTTCCCCTGGTCAGGTTATTTCCAGTAGTGATCCATTCCATGTAACACGTGGCTACAGTTCCCCGCCCCCAGCGATATGATTGGTCAAAACAATTTGAGGCAAAAGAAAGTGAGCTCCCCATTCACGCAGATTTGAGCCATTATGCCATCAGACATTAGATGATAATCAACTGTAACCTACCTTAACCAACTAATCCAACCACTAAGTTGTGTCTGAGCTAAAAGTGCTCTAGCATCTGACAGTGTGATGTCATCGTCTTCCGTGGACACAAAAGACTGCTGACTTCATATATTCTGGCTGGTCGAGTGTGCAATAGAGTATTACTGTCGAGACCCGCTGTCCTTCAGTGGTTCTCTTGTAAAGAGAAAATAAATAAAAAATAAGGAAGTGGAGCGTCTGACTATAGAAACTATCGAGACAGAAGATGAAAACAAACAGTTGGAAATGACACGTTGAATCTGTGAGGGAGAACGAGACAAGTGTGGGGATTTGAAAAAAAGGAGTAGAGTGATTTATAAAAAAGACAGAGTGGCAAAAAGCAGAAAGAGAGAGAGGGATGAGTAAGTCCAAGGGAGATGGAGTTGTTTAGACTTGAAAGGAAACAAAAGGATTAATGACAGGAATGAATAATGGTCTATCATGTACCCTAATGAAGACGCCTGCATTCTAGACACACAGAGGAGAAAGTAAGCTTGATAGAGAGGGAGAGAGAGAAACAGACTGGAGAGGGGACGAGAAAGATGGAGAGGAAGAGGGACAGAGGTAGAAAGAGAGTGCAGTGAGGGTAAAGAGAGAGACATAGAAAGAACAGTCTAGCATAAATAACCATGGAACAATGCTAATGTTGCAAGGGAGCGAGCAGGCGAGAAGAGACAGACGCTAACTTGGAACAGCTGTTTTGATTTATTCTTCACCAGCACAAGACACACACACATGCTAGTACACAGTTAGCTTCAGTAGCTAGAAGCAATATCCCTTGCCAGCTCCATACCTCACCTCACAAGCTGTATAATACTGATTATTGTTTTATACATAAATATTTGACGCAATTAAGTCATTGAATCACATGGTTAATGTGTGATTCTGCCAAACTAAAGTCTTCACACTTACTGATAGGAAACAGTGTCTCTTATTTCCTGCATCATTTCAATCCGATTCTGTTCCCTCTGTGTTCTCCCTCATACGCTTGCAGTGAAAGCTTGATCAGTAAGTCTAAATAATCAAAGACACTATGTGTAGATAAGTCAAAATAACATCATAAAAGTTGTAGTGAAAGTTTTACTCTTTGGCACATCCTACTGTGTACTTTTGTGTTAAATGCCCTTGATGTAAGGTGGTAAGGTGATCCAAAAACCTTGGCATGTTTCTGCTTCATCCAGGAAGTAAGGGGTTCATCCAGGAGTTTTCTAATTAGCAGTAAGTCTAGGATGTATTAATCAACAAGCCCAGGGTCCCTCTAAATCTTTGGCTGACTGCAGGCCAGTGGGCAACCCATAATGCAGCTCACAAGGATAAGCCAAGACTACAGCATATACAATTTGATTTATTGATTTACTTTTCCAAATTTAAACCTGCACCTTTACTGACTAAACAATCTCAAGAATGAGTACAAATGATGGGACAACCAAGGTGATGGCTCCAGTGAAAAAACTGACATTGTTGAGCAGGTTTCAAATTACACCACATTAATTCATTACATATTGATACTTGCATCCCAGAGTAAATCACATTTAACCTATTTAAACTATGACCACTTGTTTGCTTTGGTCTTGCCCCACAGAGCGGCTGACGTTCCGTGACGTGCAGTCGCCCCAGGAGTTCCGCTATGGCGAGACGGCCGAGGTGGTTTGTGATGTCATCAGCTCGCCAGTGCCTCTGGTGGTGTGGTACTACCAGGACAAGGAGATCACCGAGGAGCATCACAGTAAGTAACACTAGCTCCTTTTAGTGAAGCATAATGTCAAAGCACAGTGTAGCAGTGTGCAGAGTATAGTGTAGCAGTGGTTCTTAATCCTTTTTATATCGGGACCCAAATTAATTTCGGTGTGTCTGATGGAATGCAACCACTTCAGACTCTGAATCGACATGTCAGTGTGCATGGTGAATTGTCAGGCCACGATCCAACTCCGACTGGATGGCAGCCCAACTGTGGGTCCTGGCCCATAGTTTAAGAGTATACTGCAGTAAAGTATAGTGTAGTGTTGTAGAGTATAGTTTACTGTAGTGTTGTAGTACAGTTGCTGTTGCCAACAGTGACATTGACAGTGAAAACATCATTTACATTAAGGCCTGTTTACGTTACAGCACAGGTAAAATGGGGGGGTTACAAATGGGCATGAAGAGAGGTGTCTAGCGTCATTAGGTTGCCTCAACATTTATCACGACCAATGCCATCACAGCTCACAGCTTCCGAAATGTTTCTCAGATCTCAGAAGCTGCATTGTGTGGCCCTGAAACGTTCTCTTCAGAAACAGGAGAGGGCAGGAGAGGTTATTGGTTTTGGGAGTTTGACTCAGAGCCTAAAGGATCTGCTGTCCACCCATTGGCATTCTGGAGCAAACAAATTACACATGAATGACGTTGTGTTGTAATCAACAACTTCATAAATAGTCATTTGTTATCATCTGCCATTTTTCAGTGATTTTTTGGATTGCCAGTCTTTTGAATTGTTAGCGAATTGTCAGTGAAAAGTCACCTTCTATTGATTCAGCTCCTGAATATTGTGGTGGATTACGCCTCCTGCTTATAGCGGCGAGTAATCGCTCATTATAACGGATTACATTTTGAGTGTCAACTTGCCAAACTACAGCTTTTAAGATTCGTAAATTAAAGTGAAAGAGTAAGAAGGAAAACAGAAGGACTAGAAAGACCCTGTCACATCGGGAGGGGGGGGCACTGAATAAGCAGAATAAGCTCCTTTGGATTATTCTGAGAGAATAGAAAAAAAGAAGGCACGTTAACAAGGTAGTGAGGAGACAGCTCAGAGACGTCGGACAGTTTGATGTCTTTCCCTATTTTCCTTCCCCCGCTCATTTCAAATAAGACAACAAACGCTAATTTCACACAACATTTTTTCACACCGTGGAAAAGAGATGGAGGGCATTTGCGTACAAAATACTTGTCGCTTACCTCAATTTACAAGCAATTCGAGCTGCCAGCGTCCCTAATCAGAGCTGCCCTAGGTTTATCTTCTTTAAAAAACACTTCACGTGTTCCAGCGTGGCTTCCTAAAGCTAATCCCAAGCTTCTGTCGCTGAGAGCAGCCCTCATGACAGTTTGAGGCACAGCGAATACAGATATTAGTGACACTTTTCATTGCTATTAGCTCGTCGAGACTTCAGAAGAATGCAGGTGTTTATGCTCTTTAATGCGTTTTTTTTTTTTTTATCTATTCCCATTCCAGCGAATTACAGAGAAAAAAAAACATTTCAAACATTGCTTAAGGTGTCCGGATTTATTTTATGTCCAGATTACAGGAAGACAAGTGTTTTTGAATATGTTTTTCAATAACAAAAAGTAATGATATACATATCTTTGGGTATTATATATATACACATCCTGGAAATAGTGAGTGGTTGTACTCATTGATGTTCTTATATTCATCTTAAACCTCAAGTGAACCCCAAACGAAAAAAATGTGTTTCAAAATCACCTCGGTGTTCTCATTATGTGTCTTGAGAAGTGTAACTCTCTCGGACACGCACATCAAAATAACCCGCTGCCTAGACAGAGCTCCAGATCCACCCACACTGTGTCGTTGTACAATACATTTCTGAGGAGCTTAACCCTCTCTTGGACACGGCTTTCGGCATCAACCATAACACATACAGAGCTCCTCGAACCCGCGCACACCTCGTGGCCGTCGTCCCTTGGCGACGTCCCTCAAAATCATCCTGGTTCAAACAGAGATTGCCAAAAACATAGGATTCTGCCCCCGTTTCATCTAAATTACGGTCTTGTTTTAGTAACAGTGGCAAAATGGCACAGATTACTACGTATGTCGACTATATTTAGCGATATCTTCACAATATTTAGACTTAGTATTGTGCTGATGACATGTCATACATTCAACATACTGTATACGTGAACCTTCTCAATTCGTCTGTCATAAATAAATGAGAGAACGTGGCTGGAATGGCGAACTGGCAGTGCCTGTGCGCTACGCAGAATATAATTAGGCCTGAACGGTAGACGGGTGGGTATGAGGCGATGGCGGTAATGGATCAGTGTTTTCATTACCTATCGATGGGTGGGGGGGCTCTGGGTTCAATCCTCTGTCTCTTCGCTTCTCAACGACATGTATCCCTGACTTTTCTCTTTATGAATAATACAACATTTTTGGTAAAAATCGACATAGATCAATAATATGTTTTTGACGAATACAGAAATCTGAAAAGATAAAGAATATAGGCAGGAACAAACTGAAGAACGAGATGGCTAACCCCTGCTTGTCCTGTCTCTTTCCCTCTCTTTTTTCTTCCTCTCTTCCCTCTCCCTCTCTCTCTCTCTCTTTCCACCACCCTTCCTCACTCCCCCTGTCATCATCATCATCCCCTGTGAAGGACGGTTCCAGGTGCTGCCCAACAACAACCTCCAGATCCACCAGGTGACCAACGCGGACGAGGGCGTGTACAGATGCGAGGCCAGCGTTGAGGCGCGTGGAGAGATTGACTTTGTTGACATCGCCGTGGTGGTTAACGGTGAGTTGACAATACTCAAGTAAACTTATACAGACATGTCTGTGTCCTTACAAATGTCTGTTTCAAATGTAGACGCTCATCAACATGTGTAGACTGGCCCAGTGGAAATACACGTAAAACACATAACTTACACCTCTGCTGAAAGCTTTATCCCCTTGCACTAATTCGTTTCTCTTTGGTTGAATAGAAAATGTATTCATATGTATGTTTCTCAACACACAGTCGTCTTATTCATCCATAGCGCTAAATTACATCCATAGACATGTTATTATTATTATTATTATTGCTAAATTTGTTTCTGTACCGATACTAGATCAGTTAATCACACTAGTAGTGGGCACGAGAAGCCAATTATATCAGGGCCTGCAGTTCAACACTACAAAGTGCTGTTATAGAAGAATCAGACAGGCTGTGCAGTTGTATAACAGTTTAATATTTAATCTTTCTTCAAGAGATAATTTTAGTCATCAAACAGGAAAACAACCAACCAAACATATGCTCAAAAACTAACATCTTCAAAGGATGGATGTATGCTGGATAGACACGCCTGGTGTGTCACATGATCTCCCCATCAGTAAACGGGGAAACTCAGTTTCAGTCTTCTAAATAGATCAAAACATACACTCATCTTGACTAATGAGGTTTAGGTAGAAAATCCTATTTTTATATTATTTTAAGTGATGTTAATAGAGAGGCCATTTTATGTTAATCATAATTTTTGACCTTTAGTGTAGATTATTGTTTCCTCATATTGACTCTATGTACATATAGAGATCTTCATCTTACAAAATGATTCAGAGGAAAAAGAAATGTGTGGGAGACTGGTGAAATCATAAGTGTACATGAGGCAAATCTTGCCTCATGTAAGATAAAAGTTGCCTGGAGCCCATTTTTGTTATTCTGGAGGTCACCGGAACAGCAGCTGTTAGGGATTTGTGGTTTTCACTTTCGTGCTCCCTGCCTTGGATAAACAAGACGTATCAGAGTTGCCAAAGAGAGACGCCGATTTTGATGCTAGGAGCTGTAGTCTTTCTGGATCCTTGACGTGCAAACTGTTTATTGAATTGAGTTTGTGTCACGGCAAATTTGTTGGATCGACTAGAAGTGCAAGATAGCACTGGCTGCGGTGTTCAACCCCCAGCCTAAAGTTTGTGGTTGTTTCAAACCCCATTGTCTGCAGTACTAAACCTGTGCCTCATTATTTGCATGAATAAAAAAAAGTATTCTAAATTACCATCTAAAAAAGTAAAAGAAAAAAACACTTAATGATACACATTAGGAGGCAATGAAAAATACCCATCACATATTGGCTGAAGGGTTATTGGCTGTTTCTCCTCACAAAAATACCTATTCATTCAAACCTCCAACTCACCCAGTCTGTGCCCTTGTTAACAGCTGAGCTGAACATTTAGAAACCATTCATCTGGAACATAAAGCTCAGCCAGCAATGTTTTTAGCTTCATTAAAGTACACTTCATGTTCATAGCCAAAACAATGTGCCACATGAATGATGTTTTGTGTTTGTTCCATCTGTGAGGAGTTCAATGCTCAACACTGACGCAATTTAGCCACTTGAAAGTCCTTGAGCAAGACAGAAATTAAGCCATTTCATGACTAATCCTCCCAACAGGCATACGCTGGTCACCACATGGCTATTACAGCAATTTTCTATATTGTTTTGGGGGAAAAACCAAACTAAGTAAACGCTAGTGGGGTGCACACCGTTGATGGAATGGCATGTTTAAAGGAGGTGTGAGGCACTTTAAATCTGGTACTCCATTAGCAGCTTGTTAAACTTGAACTTGTATGGGGTTCATGCCTGCTACATGACTTATGGTCTTAACATGAGAAACTTTCATACAAAATACCACTATGCAAGGCTGTAGGAATAGTTATTAAGGTTGGAGGGACAGGGGGTTGTCCCTCCAAAAAAATTGCTGGAAAAAATATTCCAGCAGGCCATGTGAGACAAGATAAGCAGAATGTATAACTTACTATGCAAGCGGCACTATACAGAATTATGATCACTTAGGCTAATATTAATATGTATTACTTCCAGAGAAACATTTTATAATCCACCATGGGGGTTGTTCAATTTGTAATGCTTCACATGTACAATATTCCGCCACAGAACAAGAAATATTAAATATTTACAAATATTGAATAT
>JAOPJK010031323.1:0-10661 GCA_027123565.1 Phycis chesteri
CTCTCTCTCTCTCTCTCTCTCTCTCTCTCTCTCTCTCTCTCTCTCTCTCTCTCTCTCTCTCTCTCTCTCTCGTCCCATCTGATGCTGTTCTGTTCTGGTGGGGCGTTCAGGTGTCTGCTGTGCTGAGGGCTGTCGTGGGCGCCCTGCTGCTGTCCTGCTCCCCCCCGCCGCGGGGTCCACGGCCACGCTGCTGAGGTTAACGAGCGGGGCGCTGCTGAGATGAGGCGTTCCGGAGCCTCCCTCGGTCACGTCAAAGGTTAAGACGTGACCGCGATGTGATGACGACGTCGCGGTATGGCAGCGGTGTGGACGATGACCGCGCCGTAGTCGTTTGCGTGTTAACACGGTTCGGGGAAAAGAGTTCAACCTTGAAGTGGGACTTTTCTGAGAGCGCCGTCGAACCTGGCGGTGTTGACGTTGACGTCTCTTCCGTGGTCGTCTGTATGTCTCTCTCTCTCTCTCTCTCTCTCTCTCTCTCTCTCTCTCTCTCTCTCTCTCTGCCTTACAGCTGTGTACGGCTGTGGTAGGTCGACGTGTCTGTTCCTCTTGCACGGGGTTTTGTGTGTTTGGTTTTTCGTCATCATTTCAGTGATTCTCTCTGTCCTGTCTTTGTGTTGTTTTCTCCATCTGTTTGTTAATGAGTTAATTGGTTATTGGTTTTGTCGTTAAGTCGATCGCTCGGGGAGGCGGCAGCTGGTATAGGAAGACCACTGAATGAGACCGTTTGCAAGCCTCCTGAGACCATCCTGAGACTCACGTTTTGTGTTTCGCATTGAACGGCAGCCTGGCCCTGGCCGGGCTTTGATTTCCCGAAACGGCCAACAGCCTTAAGTTGTTCCAAAAAAACCTCCAGCCTATCAGAGCAACGCTCATATCCTCTGCACATCTACCTGATCCAGACGAATGAACAGCGATGACTTGTTCTAATCTGAACTGCACTTTCCTTTAGCGCCGCCATTGGTTTGTTTTTTTAACTGAAACTCCCTCTCTCAAGCGCCGATTGGTCCCAGTGTTTTAGATTACTGAGGGGATGGAGGGCAGACAGAGAGAGAGAAACAGGCGAGATCAGATGGTACCACGGGGCGAGTTGCTGCTCCATTTCGGCAGTCTTAGGTGAGTCCGTTTTGGCAGTATTGATACTGCTGATATTGATGTGTCATATCGATTCACTCTGCTTGTATTGAAGTTCCTGCTGAGGTGGAAGTTGATGGTTTAACGTTGCGCCCGTGACCCGAGGCTGCTAACAGATATAAATAATAATATACATCTAAATAAATACGAATGTATAATAACGTTAGAAAACGTGTGATGTGATGTGCTACTCTGCCGTGTGATGTGTGACGTGATGTGATACTCTGCCTCGGACCATAACACACACAGTGTTTGCTCGTGTTATCGAGGGAGTATGTATGATGACAACGACGCAGGCCAACCGCAGCTCTTTATCGCATCATGAGGTAGACGAGGGTTCCTCTTTATGGCGGAGGCATGTGTACGAGGTGAGAGGTGTGTGTGTGAGAGAGCTGGGTGTGATCAGTGGGAGTGGCAGTAGCTCAGCGGGCGGAGCGGGTGGACTAAGCAGGTCGTCCACTAGCCGTAGGATCGGCGGTTCGATCCCCTTGATCCCCCTCCTCCTCCAACTGTCCACATATCGAAACCCCACGCATGTACTGATTGTGTACGTGGACATGTACATGTACTTTGGACAAAGGCGTCTGCTAAATGCCCCTTTACCTTTACCTTTGATCACAATCTCAACAACACTGTTGACACTCAAACCACTTCTCATTCCCTTTGACGACCGGGTCAAATCAGGTGGCAGGCTTTTGATCAGTCAGACATTTTAATACATTAATACAAATACAAATAATGATGATACAAAATTGGTCTTATAGGCCTGTTAAGGGTTTTTGGGATTGCTGAAAATGTGTCCTTTCAAATCACAGAAATTTAGCTGACATCATTCTCCCCAATTGCCCTTCACAACCTCACCTTTAGTAAGTGATAGCGTACAGCAACATTATCGCCAAATAAACCATGACGGGGTGATGCGGGATGATGATTTTTTTTGCTTCCGCAAATAGAAATAGTACATTTCAATCCATGGTTGTGGAACTGCGACCATGGCAACAGTCTGTTATTCATAGCAGCGGTCTGTTATTCAGATATAACAGACCAGCGAACGTGGTAATTGACCATTCTGCAAGTATTCAACAGAGCCGTGTAATAAAGCACAATCACTGCTGGTACATAGACACACACACACACACACACACACACACACAGACCCACACACACACAGCTTCACTATGCAACATCTCCCATCAGCATGACAGGCAGGAAGGAGGATGGCTGTCAGACCATCCTTTTGCTCTATATGATGAGTTAATGATGAGTTTGAGTTCAAAACCATTTGGTTTCAGTGTTCCTTTCAACTGTCCAGGTGTGTGTGTGTGTGTGTGTGTGTGTGTGTGTGTGCGTGCGTGCGTGTGTGCGTGCGTGCATGTGCGTGCGTGCGTGCGTGCGTGCGTGCGTGCGTGCGTGCGTGCGTGTGTGTGTATGTGTGTGTGTGCGTGTGTGTGTGTGTGTGTGCGTGCGTGTGTGTGCGTGCGTGTGTGTGTGTGTGCGTGTGCGCGCGGGAGTGTAAGTCGGCCAGATTGTTCCTTGTTCCTCATTTTCTTCAACTGCCTCTACCTGCATGAATTTTAAGAGACGAGGGTCCGTCTGTACGTATATATGAGTGTATGGTGAAGCTTCTCAATATGTTACGTTATGTCTTTTTTTGGTAGAGAACGTAGTAAAGCCACCACCCAAGAGAAGCACTCCTATACACCTGTTATGAGGTAGTGACCTAAATGGTGTGTCACACACACACACACACACACACACACACACACACACACACACACACACACACACACACACTGTGGCTCCATCTTTTCCCTCCATCCCCTCATGGTTGACCTGTCTGTTTCCGTAACAGTGTGTCACTCTCTCACTTGGCCCGGCCTCCATTAACACCCCCCAAATCTCCCTCCTACACACAAACACATACCAGACTATGCGCACACAACCAGGCAAACACACACCTACACATCGCCAATCACGCACCCACACACATAGACTATTGAAGATACAGAGAGAGAGAGAGAGAGAGAGAGAGAGAGAGACTGCTTGCTCTGCATTTATTTGAGAGCAATAAATGCAGAGAACTGAGATCTGTCAAGATATTTGATACCAGATTTCAAGATGTGTTGAGCACTATTATCCAAAATATGAATTACTTTGTCAAAATATCTAATTTAACTTTTGTTCAGAAGCAGAAGCAATGTGAATAATGTGTTCGATTCATGTAAACCTTTATCAGCAGGGAAACCCATTCAGACCAAGGACAAGGAGTACATAACAAAAGCCAATGGCATAGCGTCTGTCAACCGAACAAAGCAACAGTTAAAATAGATGAATAACAGCATTACATACAAGAATAAATCAAAACGTTCATCAATAAATAAATAAAAAGTTAAAATGCTACCAGGGTGTCCACCCTCAGCAATGCCTGCACACCATTACCTGCTTTACGGCCCTCACATTGACAGCAGTCTTTCGCAGGTTGGTTTTACTCTAGGGACTTCTATCCAGTCCTGAGTGTGAAGTAAAATCCAGATCTCCGAGATACAAGAGATGGGAGGTAGTCAAGTCAAGTCAAGCTGTGTAGATAAAAACAGCAAATGTTGTGACCTCCTGGTGGACAGTGAGGGCAGACCAACTGCCTCACACCGGTTACAGTGATGGGAGCGGGAATGATCAATGGTGCGAAAATATGTAATGAGATAATGAGATAAAGAAATAATGCCATCATAGTCCACATCCACAACACGAGAAAAACAAGATTTGTTTCTGTATAGGAACCCTAGCTTGATTCTTAGTTTGTTGTCAGTTCATCATCGTATGAGGTTTCGTGAATCATTATATCAAGATATATGTAACTAGTTTACTAAAAAGTTTAGCCTTTCAATTTGACTGCTATCCAGGGTGCAAATCCCCAGATCAGAGTCGAATGAGGCACTTGATTTAGAAAAAAGCATATTACTGTATGTCTTGGAGTAGTTAAACTCTATCGTAAGGTCTAGAAGTTCATAATGCAAGGACTCAAACGCTTTTTGCAGGTTATAAATAGTTCTTAGTAGGGAAGGAGCTATTGAATCCAAAATCATTAGCATATAAATGCGTATTGCAGTTCTCCATAGAGAGACCAATGTAATTTACATTCAAGGTAAATAATATTGTACATTTAGGACCTTTAGGACCTTTAGTGACCACTAAAAATCTTTACTGTATGAAGTCAGCAACCACACATCGAGTTCTGTTCTAAAGCTAATTTGAGAACCACTGAAGAGCATAATTGCTCAAACTAACGTCTCCTGATTAAAGTAAATGGTTGACAGCGTCTTCCTTGGATGTAAATGAATAAGGCAGCACAGGACTCCTTGCTATCAAGTGAATGGATTATGTTGTTGAGAACAAGAGATGTAGCTAAAATGGTACTATGCCCGGAACTAAAACCAGATTGATAGGTAGTATAATAATGAATACTATTTTTAATAATTTTGAGTCAAGTAGACATAAAGTTGGGAGTTCACTGAGTACTTTGGCTAGAATTGTGAGCATGGAAATAGGGTAGTTATTAACATCATTGCAATCTCCACCCTCATGTCAAGGAAGTCCATTTGCAAAACAAAAATGAAGACTAAAGGTGACAATATGATGCAGTTTGTCACCCAGTGCCCAAAAAATCAGCTGCTATTGATTTTCTTTACTCAATAGCCAATAGGGCACCCAACACTTCCTGCTCTGAAAATGAGGATCAAGTGCTTCAATTTGGAACTACGGCCTCAAGGTCTGGCTTGGACAAAGCATCTTTAGAAACCACTAAAGAGGTATCCAGGAGACTACGTTTATAAAATATGTGGATGAGATGTTCATTAAAAGCATTGCAGATATCTACTTTAGATTTATTGGCCCAGTGGCTCACAATATTTGTGTGGGTAAATGTTGTGGAGAAGAGTTTTATGTAATTTGAAGAAGAACATTTTTTTTTCCAAATGTAAATGGGTCCCCAGCACTTTTCAGAAGGGAATTCTGGTAAAAGTTGGATTTTGCATACCTTCCCAGTTTCCCAGTCATTCCACTAATTGTAGCCTTGCAGAGTTCAAGCTCCGTCGATGCATTTATCCAAAGCGACTTACAATAACTACATTTGTCAACAGAATGTGAAACAACACTACATCACAGTGAAGTGCCTGCTTGAATAGAAGCCAAAATGTATCACTTCAGTATATATGTAGGCTAGAAGGGAAAGAGAGCATGATTGAGAATGTTGGTGGCAGAGGAGAGATGCAGAAACGTATAGACAGTGGGGCTGAATCGAGTGGAGGGGTAGACATCCCCTCCTCAAGGTACCCAAGGTAATTATTCTGCCCCTGCAATGACAGTCCTTGAGATAAGTGGGTGCCTAACTGAAACTGGACAACGTAGTCCAATTCCAGGACGCAGTTCTGAGAGCACCAGTACGACTGCCTCTGGTAAAAGATTCTCTGACTCAGGAGTCACTGGTCATTGTGGTGCTGAATCCACGGGGAAACTCTCCTCTTGGAGAAGGTTTCTGTTCATGATGTGGATAAATATGATCCAGAATCTCTCTCACCATTGTGCCAATCTGTGTCTCCATGGTAGTGAAGCCGTTCTCTCGATGAGTGTTGCGGGACTCCACTCCTGGCTCGAGTGCCCTCTCACATTGAGTCTCCCTCTCCGAAAATCCATCCCCCAGCATGACTATCATGATGCTCTTTTTGTTTGGCCTGCTTCAGTCGACCTCGCCAGCTAGTGAAGTAAACGCCACGTCCAGCTGGGTCCTGATCCTCCGTCATGAGCAGTTCATCAGGCGTGGCTCCGGCTGTGGTAGGAGGTGTTTGGAGGTGATTGGTACTTGCACAGGATCTTCAGTGAGCCAGATGTCTTAAGATCTTCAACACACACTGTTCTTGTAATAAAATATTACTTGTTATAATCTAAGGAATAAACTCTTAACTCGATAAGCACAAACGAGAAGATAATTCAAAGAAGTTAGGTTTACTGAAGGTTGGAGAAATGACAATAAATCAAGAATGGTCCATGGAGCAATGCAGAATGTGAAAGCAGACTCGTATCCTCACTGTAACACCCCCCTATGGTGGAGCTTTATCTCTTGCTCCACCTTATATCGCGCAATCGCTACACAGCGTGTTTTCATACGGCATCATTTCTTCACCAGTTGTTATCTTATTCTCACATTCTGTTTCATCACCTTCTTTTGAACATATTGGTGAATTAATTGTCAGTGAAAACTCCCCACCTGCCTCTCCTTGACTCCTTTCCTCCTTATCGTTATGTTCTCACACAGTACTTTTCCATGGACTTTGTACTTCCAATTCTGCGTCATTCATTTCTGTGATGTCATTATTACTTGGAATATACAAAAAATGATCAAATAAAAGTCTTTTAATAAGTAATTAATATAATGGTAAAATTACATTGTGATATGATGATTGCATGAACTAGAATGATTCACCCATAAGATTCACTGACTGCCTGGAGAACATCCTGAAGGCGTGAGCATGCATTATGTTTTGCTACACAGGTCAGTCCAGACCACTAGCTGCGCACAGCGACTTTAGAGGGCCTGAGTGCTGGACAGACAAACTCCTTCAGCCCACCAGTGTGACAACCCAGTCACAAGTACCAAGAACACGTCTGTCGTGTGCAAACTCTTGTTCTTGTTTAACCCTTGTATGGTGTTCGGCTCTGTGGGACCCCTTTTCATTTTCTTATTTTCATTCATACAAACATCTGTTTATGAGTCTTTAAACATAACATCGTTTGATTGTGATAAATCAAAAACCCAAAATGCAGCGGGTCCCCCAGACTCAAGCACTAAATTACAAAAATATGACCACGCCATACAAGGGTTAATAGCTGTTATTGTCTATTTCTACAATAGCTGCACTCACGGCTGTGTTTGTTCACTACAGTTACTACTTACTAATGTTGCTTCAGGAGACGCCATTACTGTTTTGCTAGCAGCGGACTGTATGTTTCCTCATTAGCTAAGTCCCTGAATGACCTGGTTAGGTCATCAGCTACAGCACAGTGCTTGATTGGCCTCGATTACGTTGACATTTCAGGAAATCCATGTGGGCAGCTGGAGGTCCAGACTGATCTGTGTAGCTTAACAGAATGTGAGGTCACGTGATCAGGATGGAGGAGATACATCCAACCCCATAGATCAGGATGACCCTCAGCAAGTCTTTGATGTGTTTGGCTGCGTATTAAGAGCGGTGAAGGTGATATGAATAATCTTTGAATACGGATGGTATGTTTTGAGTGATCACATTTGTTGCCACCGACAGGTTTAAAACCCTTAATTTGGAGAATAATTTGCTATTTGATGAAGAGGGCACTTGTTCGATGATAGGTAACAAAGATTCGAAGCATCTTTCTGAGAGCATGGTAAAACATGAGTGCAGTGGGAGTCACCTCGACAATGCTGTGTCGTTTGAAAGGATCACTTACTTCCTTGAAAGGGGTACATGCCAACATTGTCAGTGCATGAAGGTTGCCCCGTCGAGCAGCACAACAAACAAGCATGTCCTCATTCGGATCAGAACATGCATTGAAATGTATGGAACATGTGAAACAGCACTGCAGGGGCCAAGACAAGGCAGCGGACTCTCTGGATCCAGGAATATTCAGCTGTATCTTCAAGACTGTGTGAGGGTGTTTCAAGGCTTCAGAGGCACTGTACTGTGAAACTATGGCCTGTGGGGATTGAGGAAAAGTTGAAGTCTGAGCTGACAACTCTGTACCGCCACACTGAGAGCGAGGGGCAGGGAGCGGTAGCCAGCATTCCATTTGGCGGTGTAACAGTTAATAGCCCTCTCAATACCCTCTAAATACATTACATAGTTGTACTGTTGGCGGCAATAACGCACTACTAATCCCAGCATACCCTTCTAAATAACTGCACTTCCTTGTGAACGAGTGTTGCTGCTTTCTTGAGAACCACTCATCCAAACAACTCCCCCCCCCCCGACACTGCACTTCCTTGGGTCCTCAGCAATACAACCGCCAAGTTTGAAGTTGATTGGATGAAAAGTTGTCTACAAAATCAAAAAATAGATTAAGACCTCTTATAAAGCCGTGCCACAAAGGCCGCCGGTCGTAGTTTGAGAGACTTTGCATGCTGCCACAGGCTCTCTGGAACAAAGACATGTGTTACACATTGAAGAAAGAAAAGCCAGGGCATGACACTGAGCTACATCTGTTTTTGCTCTTACTGTTACACCTGTGTAGCAAGAAACATGGTGTGTCTAACGTGCCTAAATGAGTGCCCTTTCAGCAGAGAAAACCCAATGAAGCCATTATGAAGTGCCCTCTACGCCACGCCTACAGTGTCCCAAAGGGTGCCCTTTCCAGGAGAGAAAATGGGATGCAGAGCTGTAAAAAGCACTTTTGGACGGACGGGTGTCTGCTGCTGGTTTAGAGACAACAGGAGGGTCAACACGAAACGTGTAATGTCACCAGAGAAGGAGGCCTCATAACCACGGTACTCTCCTCCATGTCACTTTCAGTGTCAAAGAGCAGTGACAAAACCTCTGCGGTAGAAAACCATTGCTGAGAGATCATTTTCAATTGAGAGAGCATAAACAAAAAGCACTAATGGTTCAGAAGGCTGCAGTGCAAGCTGAATATGTTTGTTCCTGCCAAATGTTCTGTGAACTATCAGTGGTTCTCACACTGCCACTAGGAATGGTTATGTTAGCGTTTGGTCACAGCCATAAAGCAGAGGGACGTTTTTAAAATTGGAAATATTTCGAATCTGAATATCATTCATAACAACCAAAACATATGTGTGTGAACGCTGACATTTCTTATATTTCTCTTTCAAATCCACTCCCTCAAAAAACGACTAGCTTGCTAGCTTTAGCAGTAGGTCTGCCCAGTGGTACGCAGGACTCCATTCATGTGCAATGAGTGCACGGGCAGAGTGTGTGCAGGTAGGTAGACAGGTAGGCCATCCAATAAATTAATTCCAAACGAAATGAGAGGACAAGCATACAGCCACAGATCTCGGATTTGTAAAGACAATATCAAAAAAATGCTTCTTAAATAAATTGCGTACTCTATCTTTGTTCTGTTCTTTCTTTGGTTTTTTATTGTTTTGTAAAATATTAACATTACAAATGCATTTATTATCATTTACTTTTTCGTTGCATGTTTATTCCAAATTTTCTGAAGCTGAGGTGGCAGTTTTATATACCTCCCGTGACACTACTTGTAACAGATATACTGTAAATAATGACAGAAAATGTGTTACACGCTGCCTATTCATTTGTAACACAAACAATCTTGCTAATATTATCGAGAACGTTTGTATGATGATAATGATGCAGTTATTTATAGCTTCATAAGACATGTGGGTGGTACTCCAATGGTAAATACATATGCATGAGGGCATATTTCCAAATCTGAAGATAACACTGTCAACCCACATCTCAGCCCATGCAGTGACAACAGACCAAAATAGATCAAGTAAACAAGAGAGAACAAGTGTATTGATCAATCAATGCGCTATTTTAATATATTCATACAAATGTATATAAAACATCCAAAACATGTCTTTTATTTGTGTATTTTATTTTATCTATATAGCGCCAATTCATAACAGAAGTTATCTCAAGACACTTTACATACAGAGCAGGTCGGGGCCAAATGGTGTTATGATGAGGTTAACGGTTTTGACATTCCTGATGTGGCATTTCTGTCAACGTTTGCCTTTTGAAAGACACAAACTGGCGCCATCATTGACATTGCGACGTCCTCCATCACCTGCAATTAAATACATAACTTCCAGTTAATGGACAATCTGCTGCAGCCACACACACATAAACACACACACTCACCCACACACACATACACACACACACACACTCACACAGACACACACAAACACACACACACACACACACACACACACACACACACACACACACACACAAACGCACACACACAGACACAAACACTTAAACGATACACACACACACGCGCACGCGTATGTATGCATACACAAAACGCACATGCATGTGTACACATACGCATATACACACACACACACACACACACATAATGCACACAAAGGCACACTGACACTCTCAAGCACTCAAACACACACACACACACACACACACACACACTCACACACACACACCTGTGCCTGTCATGTAACACGCCACATTTAAAGGCATAAAGAGTGGGCCGCGGAGCACAGCACACAATATGACGGAGGCGTGTTCATAAACACATTAACACAGCGTGAGCTCACATTAATGCCAGGCTAACCACAGTAAAGATACGGCTAACGGCTGGGAAGTCACCTGCTATAACCACAGCCCGATTAACCACCAAATTAACCATTAAAGTCACTCACACACACAGACACAAGCACACACACACACACACACACACACACACACACACATAAGCACACATACACAGACACACACACACACACACACACACACACACACACACACACACACACACAAGCACACACACACACACACACA
>JAOPJK010031624.1:0-10640 GCA_027123565.1 Phycis chesteri
ATATTTTTTATTTTGTCAGTTTGCACAGGTTTATATTACATTTTTAGGGCTACAGTTCAATTCTGCCACGAGTCGAGTGTGTGTGTGTGTGTGGGTGCTGGATGGTTGTTTAGGGTTAAACTCTTAAGGAACCATAAAAGCTCATTTGGTTTCCATTGAGCATAAGCTGTAGTTTCCAATGCGATGGTACGCAGAGGCCTTTTACATGAAGCAGGGTCGAAGAGGGGAATTCCACCACGTCGTGTTTGTCGGTTACTTGAGAAAGACGTTGTACACGTTTTGTGAAAGACAAACATGAAAACAACTTCCTTGTTGGATATGGACATCATAATTGATTGTAAATTACAAGTTTCTCTCAGATATATTATCATGCCTCAAATTTAGCATACCAAGTATGCTAAATATGAGCCACAATTCACATCTATGGGACATTTTATAATTTACATTAATTAATGTATAAAACTTTTAAAATACATATTTTAAGATAATAAATGGATTTATAAAAGGCACACTGTAATTGTGTTCAAGAGAGACAACTGCAAATGCATTCAATTCCAATGCATTTCCCCATTGATGTAAATGTATGTGGCCAAACAATACAATAAAGTTCTCTTTTCGGATTTAAACATGACTTTCCACTCTCCCTTGCCTCCATTGTTGGCAAAGCCGACCCACCAGTCAAGAACAACCCACATCCTAGTATGTAGGCAACGTCAACATCCACAAGCAAGCGAACATAGACAGCAGATAGCATTAATGTTGGCAGCCATCTTGTTTTTTGCTTCAGATGACCCTGTTTACTTGAACATGCTGTTCTAAGTCGCTCTTTAAAAAGAGATTGAAAATGCTGTCCAAAAAATTTATATCCCTAATGATGTACGTTATATCTTCTTGTGTCTAAAATCTATAGTCAATTTTGTAAAGCCTGATGCAACCGAACAATATAACATAAATAGCCGACACATTCTATATTTTCATTGAGAACATGGGTCCAACATGGAGACATTTCATAATCTGGTGGATTATGAAAATATACTTTAGGCTTGACTCCATATTTCCATAACTCTGAATGTAATTTATGTTTCAACACTTAAAAGGCAGCAGAGCTCCAGAGGTTGTGAACAGAACATCTGGAAACAAAGGCGGTTTTGTCACTGTGCAGAGCGCACCTTTCACAGCTCACATGCATATGAATTAGGGTTGGATTATAATGTCAATAAAGCCCTACTAAACAACACTAAATGTTTCACAATAATGCATCACACGTAGGCCTATCGTCTTGTTGTTAAAGAGACTCAGGGCCTCATGCTTACTCTGATTTTGTTTTTTTTCCAGCACTTGACAACTTATAGGCAAATATTGAAAAAGCAGAGAGTGGGTTTGCTTTGGTTCTACCTGTCGTGACGTGTCGGTGATCCCTGGCCCTCACTGCTATCTCCTCTATTTATAACGTGTGAATGAACAAAACGTCCAGACCACCCCCCCCCCCCCCCTTAAAGGCATGTGGGGCCTGCATTCGTACACCGCTCCGAGGCGGACCCCCTTTCCGTGTGCCGCCCCTGCTGCTACAAGGCACAACAACACGTAACCCAACAGGGGCCTGCGCTTCATACAACGTCATCAACTATCCTACGTTTATGGGTTTGGCCGTCTAAAGACGCTAACTACGTAGCTAACCGAAACCACCGACTAACTAGTGACGACCACTTCCCTTCCGTTTGGAGTGGCGCATCCTACGGTGTATCGACAATCCTAAAACCCGCCGCACGTTATCGCTCGACCCTCCGGTGACTCAAGGCGCGCCGCGTGCCTCAAACCCCCCAAAGCGCTCGCTGGAAATGTGCGAGCGCGTGCTAAATATAACCAGCCCCGCGAGCGCCTCCCAGTAGCGCCGCCGCGCGACCTCGAGCCCGACTCACACAGACCGGAGCAGCGCGCGCCCGAGACGCGAAGTTTTTCGCGCGGGTTTGGACTTCTCGGAGCATGGAGGTAAACGTCCTCGTTGTTCCGTTTAATGGTCACCACAGATGTGCGTTTTTGTGTGCATGTGGTCTGTTATGAGGCTGTTTTCTTATTTAGTTGGGGACGTGTTATTTCTAGCAATTTCTGACGACTTCAATTCAGTTATAGGTTACCTTTAAGTGTTGAGGCGGGTGAGATGCGGGATTTTGATGCTTTGAGACGCTCAATCTCCGAAAATGTTTGGGTTGATTTTTTTGGTGGGGGTGCATGAGTGACCGCGACATTAAAGGGAAGTATAATGGCTTGCCTGCACAAGGAGGGGTTTTGCGTTGCAAAGCTTTTAACGTATTTATTTTTTTACAATCCATCGGCCAGTAAACAAACATGCATGTGCAACCCTGTTTGAAGAAAGCAGCCTACCTGCGGTTATCAGATGTTGCGTGTTGGCCACGCTGATAACAGTTTGACCAATCACACACTGCCTCCTCGTGTGCCCTGCAACGTGGAAACTTTTGCATGTTACCGACTTAAAAAGGGCTTTTCGTTTATTGCTATTTATAAAGAAACAGGTGTGTGTGTGTTTGTGTGTATCCGTGTGTGTGTGTGTGTTTGTGTGTATCCGTGTGTGTGTGTGTGTGTGTGTATCCGTGCGTGTGTGCGTGCGTGTGTGTTTGTGTGCGAGTGAGATTCACCATCATAGCTTACAGGAAGTGGTTTAACGGTTCCTTGCGACATGCTTTACATTTGGTTCGTTTAGCTGTTGCATAAAGAGTTTCAGGGCTTTACATCCCCCCTCCCCCCATTGTTCCTATACTTAGTTTGAGGAAAGAAAGATAAATTGAAGCATCTACTAAGTAACTACTGTCAAAACAGTAGTTTGAAGAGAGTGTGTGTGTGTGTGCGTGTGCATGTGTGTGTGTGTGTATGTGTGTGCGTGCGTGCGTGCCTGCATGCACTTGCATGTGTGTTTCTTGGCTTCTCTGTGATTTCATTATCAGTTGAATGTCAGCAATGTTGGGGCTCTTCAGATGAATCCCCTTCAGGGATGTGTATCAACCCCATGTCAACAGCTGTGTGTGTGTGTGTGTGTGTGTGCGTGAGATAGAGGGAGTGAGATAGAGTACATACTTTGAGCTCTGAGCTTGTGGTGTGACCTGGGATGGACATTTTGGTTTCCACTATGTGTGTGTGTGTGTGTGTGTGTGTGTGTGTGTGTGTGTGTGTGTGTGTGTGTTACCATTGATACATGTATCTGGGTGTTTAAAGAGGGGTGTGTCTCTGTGCCCTTGGTGTGTGTGTGTGTGTGTGTACAGTGTAAGGCCCACATTAGCCAGTAGCAATTGAGCAAACAGTGGAACATGTCATGTGTTTCCTTTACGGGAACTATTACAATTATTGCTAATAGTGACTGCTTTGATGCTAATCCCTTAGCTGGGTGGATTTAAAGGTGAAACATGTACAGCGCATACGCCATACATAAATGTATTGTAATATAATATGCTAACACACTCGCACAAGACATTTACTAACCCCCAGCTGCCACTGTCTAGTGACTGATGCATTTGTGTGTGTGTGTGTGTGTGTGTGTGTGTGTGTGTGTGTGTGAGTGAGAGTTGAGTACACCTGTGGATGAGTTGCTCGTAGTTTTTCCATGTTCTCAATCACACACACACACACACCAAATACCCAACATGCTGTAAGGTACAACATAGAAGGAAAAACAAAAACGTTTCCTAGACTCAAACACCACAACATCAGACTCAGTGGCCTTGAGTTGCGCCCGTCCAGGATCGGTGAAATAAGTTCTAACGGGTTCCTCTCAGCACACCCGCACGCGTGCGTCTTATAGGTGGAACCGAAACCAGGGCGCGGGGAGGAAACACACGCTCACGTGCTCACCTTTCATTGGCCTACTGCGTACAGAACGCTGTTCTGCATTCAAAATGACGTGCGTTGTAACGCATCCTTCAAGCGGGGCCCTCTCGTGTCGCGGGGGCGGCAGTCGCTCAGTAGGTAGAGCGGGCGGACAGAGCGAGTCGTTCACTAACCGTAGGGTCGGTGGTTCGATCCCCTCGATCCCCCTCCTCCTCCCAACTTTCCACATGTCGAACCCCACAAATGATAGATAGATAGATAGATAGATAGTCTTTATTGATCCCCCTTAGGAGAAATTCACAGGTGACCAGCAGTGCAGTGGGAAAAGAGTATGAAAACAACAAAACAAAAAACAATAGTATACACAATAAATTACACTAATTTGTAATAAGATTTAACTGAAAAACTACAATGTCCTGATTGTAAGTCGCTTTGGACAAAAGCGTCTGCTAAATGCCCCTTTACCCTTTTATCCTTTTTATGTGGTGTTGCCGGGGGGGAACGCGCGGGCGGCGGACTCTGTTGTGACGCTTTCGTGTCCCGTTTTCAGGAGCAGGCTCCAGCCAAGCGGTCCGTGGCCGAACTCGCCGGGAAGTTTAAGAACGCGCCGGCAGACGAGGCCGGTCCAGCCGTGAGTGGTCCGGTCGTCCCGCAGAGTGATGCGTGTGGTTGTTTTAACCCCCGGAGCCTTTTGGTTTGGCTCCGGTAGACGGCCCTACACGCCCCTAGGGGGCCGTCTTGTGACCGTCGTTTGTGATTGGTCGTCGTTGGGCTGCTGAACGAGCCGACCCAACATGTGTGTGTGAGGCCTGCTATCACATCCCCATGGATGGGCCTAATAACATGTTGACATATTTACATTTAAGTCGTAGGTATTGATACATTATCGATACGTTATCCAGAGTTAAACCCGAATCAATGCGGCCTGAGTACTGATTTTTTTTCTTGGTGTTACCCGCGTGTCTAACGGGCGTATACAACTTGACATGTATAACACATCAAAAACAGAAGTGAGATGATACACAGTAATGACCTTCGTAAAATGAAGGAACTATTTACCCAGCCCACCGTTTGATTCAGTAACTAACGTAGCACATCACACGTTTAGAAAATCTCATGACGGGCAGTGAAGTAAGACTGCCGGTAATCCCACTTTAGGACTCAAGGTCCAAAATGAGTGATCACAAAGTCTTCTGTGCTCCTCCGAAGACCAGGGGGATGAGAGATGGTGGGAGTGTAAGCGGTCAGAGGGGTGTGTGCGGGGCTCTCTTGGGCGTCTGTGGCGATGGCTTGTCTGTGATTGCCCAATGCCATGTGTTCAGCCTCACCCAGCCCCGGAGACTAATCAGCCTTCAAGCGTTAAGCGGTCCAGTCGTTGAACTCGGCCCTGTTTTCGTTTCAGCCCAAGCCGGTCAGACGACGCCCTCCTCGGACCTTGCAGATCCCGATAGCCGCCCCTGCGGAGCAAGAGGTCAGCGCACGCACGCACGCACGCACGCACGCACACACGCACACACACACACACACACACACGCGCGCGCGCGCGCGATCACATACGTCAATATAGAGACCTGTCTGTGTGCTCTGGTGTTGCAAAACGTTAAGAATTGCATTCCAAATTACAACACATCATACAACAACATAAATGCACTCGAGACTTAACAAGAGCCTTCAAATCGCTATTTCAAAAGGTTTCTGAAGTGTTATGTTAAACATAACGTGTGTGTGTGGGTGTGTGTGCATTTTTGCGTGTGTGAGGGCATGTGCGATTGCGATACTGCTAACATCATACTGGGTTTGTGATTGTGTAAAATGTGGTTGAACACAATGTATCACGCATTCCGTCAAACATCTTCACTGGTTTAGAAAGCAGATGGCGCCATCTCCCCGCTGGCTGCGGGAAGGCCAAAGCGGAATTCGGCCCTGATAGAGAAGTTACAGGTGAGGCTCTCGGCCCCAACCGCCCCCCCTGCTGGTGCGAACCGAGTACTGCACTCTGGTGTTAGCGGTTCACTAAATGGCGCTTTGTGGAGTCATGTGGGGTTCATTTCCATAAACAGTGTATTTGAGTGTGAAAAAATGGAGAAGTGACCGAGCTACTAATTTTTCCCCTCTCTCTCTCTCTCTCTCTCTCTCTCTCTCTCCAGGCTAATTTAGCCCTCTCTCCCTGTGCCCTGTGCCCTATGGCCTCCCCAAAGAGCCCTGGCTTCAAGTTCGCCGCCCCGTCTTTCGTGCCCCCCTCCCCCTCCTCCCCCTCTGTCGTCGCGGTAACGCCGGAGACTCCCACCAGCCCGCCGCCTCTCCTCAGCCCTCAGAGCGAAGAGGAAGTCCCTGCCACCTTCGAAACGCCGGCCACCGCCCAGGACGGGGCTGTGCTAGTCAGCATCAATAAGGTGTGTGTGTGTGTGTGTGTGTGTGTGGGTGCGTGTGGGAATGTGTGTGTGTGTGTGTGTGTGTGTGTGTGTGTGTGTGTGTGGGTGCGTGTGGGAATGTGTGTGTGTGTGTGTGTGTGTGTGTGTGTGTGGTTGGGTGTGGGTGCGTGCGTGTGGGAATGTGTGTGTGTGTGTGTGTGTACGTAGGAGTGTGTCAGGGTGGAGTAATGTCTGACAGTTGGTAACGGTATGAAGCAAGATGAGAGAAACCTCAGCCCTTAAAGAGACAGTACATAGTTCTCAGCTTTCCGGTGGTGAGGTCGAAACACTCATTAGTGTAAACGAGAGCCATGCCCACGTTTTGACATGCTTGTTGAAGTTTTGACATGCTTGTTGAATGCCGTTGACACTCGACGCCTGCCGTCAGTCATGGCTTCCTCCGCGGTGACCTCATCGTCGGTCTCTTCTGATTGGCCGTCCACAGGGCAGGGCCCGCCTCTCCATCAAGAGACGACCTCCCTCTCGCCGCCACAGGGCGTCCAGCAGCGGGGAGGAAGCGGGCGTGTCGCCCAGCACGGAGGACACGCCCCCCCTGGCCACACCCAGCAAGCCAGGGGAGGAGAAGCCAATGGGTGAAGGAGAAGGAGAAGGAGCGACGCTGCAGAGCCAGGAGGCGGTCGAGCCGGAGGCCGCCAGCGGGGGGGGCCAGGGACCCCCGTCAGCGATGGATCACGAGGGACCTGCGGTCACACACCCGGGACCTCCTCCAGATCCTCAGGCCCCGAACAGCACTGAGACCGATGGAGGAGGAGGAGGAGGAGGTGGAGGTGGTGGAGGAGGAGGAGGAGGAGAAGGTGGAGGAGGAGGAGGAGGGGGGAGCGAGGAGAGGGGAACCCAGAGCGGCGGCCAGTCTGAGGGAAAGCCAGACGAGTGTCTAGCTATGGGAGAGGAGGAGGAGGGAGCGAGTGGGAGCCAGGACAGGCCGGTCGGAGACGGGGTGTCCAGCGCAGACATGGAGGTTGAAGAGGAGTCACGTGACCACAAGGCAGCCGAGGGCCCAGCTGATTTGATTGGCTGACAGTGCAGGGGATGACTCGCTGTCAGCCGCAGATGCAGATTGATCAGTATTGAAATGTGATTCACTAAGTGACTGCTCCTTGAGTGACAGAGACTTTGCCACTATGTGTGGAATTCTTTCAGGCCTTTTGTCCAACACTGTTATACAGAGTCTTTACGCGGAGTGTAAAGTTGAGTGGATTGAGTGTTAAGTGTAACTCTCATTCATTAACGTGGGCGGTAAAGATATTTTTTTTTATTTGTATTTGCACCTCATTTAAACAGCCATGCTGGGTAACAGCACAATGTTCCCAGATCTCAGAAGCCTTGCTTTGAACACGTGTTTAATTTTTGCTGCTGTGTTTTTTTGCATCTGTCGTTTGTTTCTTTAGTACTAATCAAGTGAGGATGTTTTTGCTTTCATCTTGGACTTTTCTCTGCGCTCGGTCTGCCTCAACTCACGTGAATGGAACGTGGACGTGACTGGGTTGGACTGACTCACTCACACACACACACACAGAGAGAGAGTTACAAAGGGCTTGTCTCCACCAGGCGTCCACAGGGGAACGCCAGAGAACCGTGGCGTTGGCATTGCAGGCGGGACACACCTTGCTGGTATAACGCGCTACCTGGGGTCATTGTGTGTCCACGGAAACCAGGAACGTGTTTGGTGAAGCGTGAAACCACCTGGCACCTGCCTTGACCTTGGTTTTGTTCAGCCGTGTTGAAGCTGAATGTGTTTCGGCAAGTGGGTCGCATTTCTGTTCAAGCCCCCCCATCTTCAATCTACCAGGGAGGATTCTGCTGCCAAACGCTGATACAAACAATGTAATGAATCAATCTTTTTTTTTTCCAAGTACTTGTTTTATAATGTCTTTTGATTATTTTTATTTGGAGTATTCTTGGTTATTGATTCTTAAAGCTACTGTCCAAACCTAATTGCTTATTCTGGCTTCTGTGGGTTATTGGCACAACTCCGTTATCAGCCTTTCAACCATGTTTAAATAATGAATGCTTTGAATGTCCGACTTTTATATTTGACAGTAAAATGACACGATATTGAATGTGAAAGAGTCTGTGATCATTATGGGTCTGTTAACTTTGTAACTGTCGACTTTGTAAACTCTGTCTAACTCATCAACAAAAACAGTAGCTCAGGTGTCCACCTCCACAGAAAATAATACTACAAACTTAATTTAGACGGCACACTTTCACCACATGCTTTGGCGGCGCTCAAAACGAATAAATCCATACTAAACAAATCAAATCATCAAACCAGATTGGGACCAACTGGTGGATAATCCTACAGCCTCCCTTGTGTGTCCTCGGATGTCCCTCAGTGTTTCCCGGGCGCCGGGCGGTGGTATAATCCCTCTGGGCCTGGCCCTACTCCAGCAGGGCCTCCCTGCTGGGCCAGCCCACCTTGGCACCCCTCCAGTGGGGGAGAATCCTCACCTGAACCCATCCCCGACCCACCCCACCGACCCCCAAAGCACAGACCCAGCAGACGCCCTGCAGAGGAGATGTGGTTAGGCTTGTTGTTTATAAATCTGTAGCTCATGATTTATATTCGCACGCGGGCCAGAACTTCCATCCCGGAGACAGGCTTGGCGTGGTTCCTCGGGTTGGCCTTGATGCCGGCTGCCTTCTGAATCTTCCTCTCTTAAGGTTTGCTGTTGGCGTCAGCAGGCATTAAACCAGGCTCATCTGTTCCTAGTACTGAGTGGCTGGCAGGGCATTCCCTGGATCAATATATCTTTATATACACAGAATATACACATATATAAGTATATGGTATCACGCTCAATCAAGCGTAAGGAGTTCCCCATGAATATGAATTCATGGATATCTATTTGTGTGTTTATTTATGCACTAAATAATGTATTTTACTCCGCCCACCACCCCCTTCCTTCTCGTCTTTCTCTGGCCTAATTTCCCTGAAACTACACACTTCCTCGGTGTGTAGTTTCCACATAATGCCACCCAGTAATCCTCTTAGCTGTTGTTTCCGTGCATTGCTATGCTATTGTGTGACATTTAATCTAGCGCTGTCCTCAGCATGCCCCCTCCTTTCAGAGAGGGTGCTTCTGTGGTGCTTCCCCTCTGTAGAGCCAACCGACTTCCTGTCATGTGGTACAAGGCCCACCTGCCCTGCTGGGGCTTTTGCTGACTCTGTTGAATAGTATCCATGTGGTTTTCGCACCAACCAACATTGTGCGGTTTTATGTATCCAGTTTGCACTTTTTAGCTAGCTAGCGCCACCGGCTGGCTAGCTAGCTTCACCGGCTAGCTAGCTAGCTCGCTCCAACAGCTAGCCAGCTGCAGAGTTGTGTACGTCATAATCCATAAGAGGCACTTCAAGACCAGAGAACCAGGAAGATAAGTGAATACCTCCACAGCCGACCAACCCAACGGTTTCACTGCACTAATACTGTTGGTATTTTATCTTTTTTTTGTTCACTTTTATTTTTTGTATTCTATTGCTCTATCATCTATCTGCACCTGATACAAGAAATAACTCAATCTTTCAATTATTTTGCACTTGCATAACCTTGAATTTTAAAAAAGTAGCAACTTTTGACTAAGATGTCTGCCTAGTGTCTGCTAAATAGATGTAAAGGCTAAAAGATGGACAACCAATCAGTTCATCGTTTCTGTGGTCTACCATGACAGCAGGAGGTCATAGCATCAAGTTTTTTGTGTTGCGTAACCATCCTTCACTCAGTGCTGTTTCGCCTGCCACAACCCGCTCACTATAAAGCCTCTGGACTGTGCCTCCCAAAGCAGAAAGCTCTAGGCCGGCAGCCTTATCTTGTTAGGGTGTTATTCTAAGTGTTTTCCCAGCGTCCCGGTGGGATTAAGAGGGTTAGTGACTCCTGAGTCCTGCGCTCTGCTCCGCGGCGCAGCCTGCAGACCGGCCCCCCACACCGATGCCGTCGTACATCCACCGGCCTCTGCCTCCAGCCCTTTTCGTGCTGTATCTCGTTTTCTTCTTCCTCATCCTCTGTGTGCTGTCGTTTCTGTCCCTGACCGCCCGGCTGCGGTAGCGAGAGCGAGAACCTCTCCGACTCCCGAGACCAGGTGGTGGTCGGCTCCAAACCAGGGGGCCCTCCTCAGAACGTCCAGGGTGCTTCCCGCCTCCACCCCACCGGAGAAGGGAGCTCCGCCGACCGCCAGCCCCGAATTCGGACTCAGGAGGGCGGGCGCCCCCCCCCCCCCCAGAGCGTGCCGCCTCCCTCCCTCCTTGGTTTGGCTTTCTTTCTTCATTTTTTTTGGGGCAGATAATAACACAGGGCCCTCGAGGGGGGGGGGGGGGGGGGGGGGGGGGGGGGGGGGGGGGGGGGGGGGGGGGGGGGGGGGGGGGGGGGGGGGGGG
>JAOPJK010034468.1:0-10578 GCA_027123565.1 Phycis chesteri
TTTTCTTTATTTTCATGAGCCAATGAAAAGTGAGTTGAAGGTGAGATTGAGAAAATGTGAGGAAGGTGTTTCTGTGCTGTTATCTGGGTTGAAAACGATAACAGTGGAAATACGTAGTACACATATTTCCAACATGTTGAGGAGTTTAACAACGTAAGTACACAACCCGTGAACTCTGCGAGTTGTTATCTTCAACAGTAGACTTCAACAGTTTTGAACAATTTATTTCAGAGGAGGAGTTCAACGTTCGGGCGGTCTGCCATCTGGCTCAGCCTAGCCCTACAGTGAGATAGCTAGCGGTTCTGGATTGCATATGGACTGTGTGTTTGCCAACCCGGAGAGCTCGACAAGCCTGCGTAAACCAGGGGAGACGGTAACACACGAGATTCCTGCAATTCCAACCAACTCAACGCTTCCCGGAGAGACTGAAGCTTTGCACACTCTGCCTGCTCGAGGAACTGTGAGTTGTCCTTGTCTTCTAGCTCGTGAGAGTGAAGGAGCCGCCATTTGGTGTGCGATACAGCATGCAAGCGACGCGCCAGGCCTGCAACAACCACTTGACTTGGGGGTATTTTTTGTTATACTGCCGGCTACAGGGTTTATTTCATTTAGAGGCTTGGAGCCCATTATTTCAGTTTTTTTTGTGATAATTGAATGTGCACTGTGTTGGGGCTTTGCATGTTCATCCATGCAAGCTAGTTTGTTAAGCAGTGAATGAAACTGATTTGAATTAATAATTTACAACATAAATTATATGAATTTGCTCTATTGCCAATTAAGGGTAACATGTACAAGGATGTCTGATTTTAAAATAAAATGAAGCTGTGCAGGAATGCGCAAAATTACCATGGAATGTGCAATGTGCAAAAATATAGACGTGGTGAATTTACATTAATACTATGTAGTGTCTATGGGGTTGGGGGGTAAGAGGCAAGGTGGGAGCCACAATCCAACCTGCACACTGGGGGTCCTGGAGGTGCACAGGTTCCGGACAGCAGATTGCAGTCAATCACCTTCTCTGCGGAGAGAATGATATGCTGCATGCAGTATATATAATTGTATACTATAATTGCATGATTATATAATAACATAATATAATGTGTATAATTATTATAATTATTATGATTATTATTTCCCATTAGTGTTTTCTGTTCAGTTCGGAACCAAATGAATATTTATGTGCACGTTGACAGAAAACAAACGTGCATTCTCAGTGATTGCACGATAGTATTGTTCATTTCCTTTTTATTTGAGCTAGATTGTAATTATGTGATAACAAGAATTGAATAACCAAAAGGAAAGTACATTTTGCTAGCTGCCATCTTTAGTCATTAACCTTTGTGTTAGCGGTGTGCCTCGTGCTGTCTTAAAATGAAATCTTTAAACCCATTTGATGTGAACTTTAGAACATATTCTAACCATTTTTGTATGCAATTGTGGTTCGGCACATTCAAGACCTGTTCTTGAAGTGGTAGCGAACCCAAAAGACTTTTTCTGCAGACTTGATTTGAGTATTCCTGAGTATTTTATATTCAACTAACTGTTGAGCATGATTATGACCTTGCAGGCCATCAGATGCATACATGGAAGCAAAAGGTTTGACAACAAAAAGCTCCAAGATAATTTAAATCCCTTTAGGCAAATAGTCTGTGAATACACAAATACGAAGGACTCTAGTGGAGACGAAACACAAAGAGTGAGCGAAAGAGGAAGTAGAAGAGAGAGGAAAGGGGGGATACAAAATTGAGGTAGAGTAAGAGGAGGGAGATAAATTAACAATTAATACGATAAACAGTCTATCTGGTGGATAAAAAAGGTTTATCCAATAAGGTTTTTAGGTAACAAACTTTTATCGCTTCAGTAAATGTATTTGTATATTAAATATCTATATATTATACAAAATTAAGCTTTATTTGCGAACAGACAGAAACAACCAAAATACACGAAACACAGGTGAACCTAATAACTCAATAACACATGTGACCAACATGACATGACTCACAATGACAAACTGATAATGAGTGGGGTTGGGGCAGGCCGTGGTGGAGACTCTGCTACACTACCAGTGGAGACTGATGAGGCTCAGGGCTAGCCATCTCAGGCTCAGAGGTAGCCATCTCAGGCTCGGTGCTAGCCATCTCAGGCTCAGGGCTAGCCATCTCCAGCTCAGGGGGCAGGAACAAGAACAGGCTGCCAGAAACATGGATCATGGCTCCATCTCTGCTGGGTTCATTCTTTGGTTGGCTCATTCTGTCACATCTTTAACCCACATGCAGGGGTCAGACTAAGGAGGGCAGGCACAAAAGGAAGCTTTACTTCATGCAATCAGGTAGACTGTCATGGATCTAGGCAGAACCCAATTGCAGACACGAACAAGCAAGGTAAGGAAAATAATAGTGCTTTATTGTAACTGGGCGTGGATTTGAGATGGCAGCAGGCTAGTATTCGTGCTTGGGGTACGGCGGGTGAATCCAGGTGGTGGCCAGGCAGGGAAAATTCAGAGTGAGTGCCGGCAGGCGGGCTGGTGATCCAGAGGACAAAGGTAACAGGTATGTGGTTACTGGCAGGGAGCTGACTAGCAGGCAGACGTAAGAGCTGGCGCTTGGTTGATGGACAAACCGCATACGGCCCGACAATCCGCAATGGCAGGCCGTTTGCAGGTGATGAGCAGATGTGCAGAGGAGGAAATGAACAGCACCCACACAAATTCCACAGAAACTGGGGAATTGAAATACATGGTATGTGTGTGCGCATTTTACATGTGTTGAAGCCATTTTGCAGATTTTCTGTATTGATTCACAATTATGTTGAGACATCATGCATTTTCTGATGTGAATTGCTGATTATGTGTTGGAATGTGTGGAATGTGTTTACTGGGTTTCTGTTTTGTTGATGTTATTATTATGATGATTATGATGATCGGATGTTTGATGGTGTGACGTGATCTGTAGGCGTGATGTGCTTTTTGATGTGCTTTGATTTAGGACAGATGAACAGGTGCGGAAGGGCAAACAATTTTCAACCGCACAATACGAATCCTTTTGTTTCAAGCCGATTTTGATTTGTTAATATTTATTCTTTTCTGTTATTGTCCTTCAATAAAGGCCAAATTGTGACATTGAGAACATGAGTGCGCGTTGACTTACTGACCGCTCCTAACAAAGTTGAAAATTGCCCGTCTGAACGGCAGGAACGGAACGCCAGCCACGTTGAAAGTTTAAATTAATCGGAATCGGAAATAACCGGGATCACACGGGAACACAGGGGATAGCTGCTCTGCTGGATCACTTTGGACTGCCAGGATCTCACCAGTTCCGTGAGTAAACCAGCTAATGCTCTGTTTTCTGACCCTGGGCTACGATCAAACATTAAAGAAATGGTTGGAAATGTTTTGATGAGCAGACAAAGAAATCCATACAACTGCAGGATCAATAATTACGGAAATCACTGAAATTAGGCTACGGGCTCAAAACAGCTGGTAATTATTGCCCTGCGGAAAGCTGAATACTTTAAAAAGTGACGCTCGTATCTCAAAGTAATCTACGGATGAAATATCGATGGCAAGTGGAAATGAAGTGTTGGAATATAATCCAAAATAAAACCATTGTGCACACGGGAATAAAATGACTGAATGATGACTAAAACGGACAGAATTGAAAATAAAATAAAGCGCTGGCTGCACGTACTGCTTTGAAGGAAAAAGACATGGGTGAACGACAGAGATCTAAACGGATGCTCAAATTAATTATTGAACTAAACCAGTCGGATTTATTGTCAAAAAATCAGAACAACTGAATAAAACCAAAACTGAGATTATGGCTGAAGGAACTGAGCCAGCAGAGGCCGAGACGGCTACTGAGATGAATGCTAAAGAACAAAGAGCAGCTTTTAAATCACTCAGTGCAGCGTGCAGAGCCAAACTTGGACACTGTACATGCAAAATGAACGAAATTAAAACGATGACGAAAGATGATGCTGGTGCTGACGATATACATGAAGGTGTCGCTGAATTTCAAAGAATGCTGGATGAATTTGAAACGTGTCATGAATCTGTTCAGAAACTGTTGCCTGATGATGTGAGAGAAAATGAGACTCTTGACTGGTATGAGCCAAAAATGGCTAATTACTCTGCATATCTGAGTGAAGTGGAAAAATTGTTAAAATCTCAGCCTGACCCACAAACTCTTGTGGATGCCACTGACAGTGTATCGAAGGTATCAAGGACCAGTTCGAAAGCCTCATCCATTTCTTCAGCACGCTTGAAAGCTGCAGCAGATAAAGTGCAAAAATGGAATCACTGGAAATGGAAGCAGATATTGCTGCAACTGATGCAAAATTAAAGACCATGGAAGAATTTGTAAACAACATGGAACAAAGTCCAAAAAGATATTCAAAACCTGGAGGGAATGGATGGAAGCATATCTATATATATCAGGATGAGCATGTGGAGGACAAGCCTCCTGGCCCAGAAGAACAACTGGAGGCAAGATCAGCTGTGTTTAGCAGAACAGATGTAAGCCTATCACAATTGGATTTTGTGGGGCTAGGAGCTATACCTAAAACACCATTACAAAAAATGATACAGGCTCACTAGAACCACCACCAAATAGTAAAAGCACTATGGAAGAGTCTGCAGCAACAACCCCCCGTACATCTAATATTGTTGTGTCTGATGGACCACACAGACAAGAGCAGTCCACTCCTAGAAGTGAAATACCTCAGAGCCTTGACCTCACTATGCAAAGACAGACATACTTGGTGGATCTGCTTGTGATGCAGCAGAAGCAGGCCTCTCTTCCTAGAAGAGAGGTACCGGTGTTTGATGGCTATCCTCTTACCTTCCAACTGTCCACACAGACTTTTAAGCATAATATAGAGGACAAAACCAACAGTAATGAAGATCGACTGTACTTCTTGGAACAGTACACTGTTGGACAGCCAAAGGAACTAGTTCGAAGCTGTTTTCATATGAATGCCACAACCGGTTATGCTGAAGCAAAGCGCCTACTTAAACACCACTTTGGCGATGACTTCAAAATTGAAACTGCTTACATTGAGAAGGCTTTAAACTGGAACTCAATACGAACGGATGACGGAAATGCACTTCACAGCTATGCCCTTTATCTAAGAAGCTGTGGTAATGCAGTCCAGGATCTTCCATACATGACAGAGCTTGACTTACCATCTAACATGAAGCAACTCATTTCAAAGCTTCCATTTACATTTAGGGCATTTAAGCTTCGAGAAATGACAAATGGAGATCTGCTGTATGTGACATCACTGAAAGAACACAGCAAAGACCTAGGTTCCATGATCTGATCAAGTTTATAGAAAAACAAGTCAAAATCATTCAAGACCCTGTCTTGAATGAACCCTGTCCCCACAAGGAGAAAGTTGAGTTTCTAAAGGAACATGGATTCTGCTTTGGCTGCTTGGCTAAAGGACATATGAGTAAAACATGCAAGAAGCGTCTTACCTGTCACTCCTGTGAGAAGAAACATTCCACTGTCTTGTATATTGAAAACTTTAATCCAGAGGACATCGCAAGGACAGAACATCCATGACAGCCAAGAAAGATACAATCATCAAAAGCAACCCTGTCGCCACAGAACGCCATTCCCGTCAGTCAAGAGAACATCCCAACTGAGAATGGCCTTACCTGAAGGATGTTCGCCTAAGCTCCATCAGAGCAGAGGTTGCTCTGTTGATCGGGGCGAACGTCCCAAAAGCAATAGAACCGCTGAAAGTGATCAACAGTCAAGGCGAGGGGCCCTACGCAGTCCTGACATGCTTAGGATGGATTGTAAATGGACCTCTTGGTAGTACTGCACCTGCAGATGAACACAGTTGACCATGGATAACGTCCAACAGGATATCTGTGGTCAGACTGGAAGAGCTTCTTGTCCAGCAATACAATCAGGACTTCTCAGAGTTAGCCTACAATAAGAAACAAGAACACTCATTTGAGGATAAGAAATTTCTAGAAGTGGTGGACAACTCAGTCACAAAGAAAGAAGGCCACTATAAGATACGACTTCCGTTCTGTCAGGATAACATCTGCCTACCCAACAACAGAACAATGGCGGAACATAGAACACTAAGTCTGACCAGAAGATTCAAGAAAGATGAAGCATTTCGGAAAGAGTACATCAGCTTCAGGAATGATGTCTTGGTGAAAGGACATGCGGAAAGAGTGCCAGAAGAACAGCTCTTCCGAGATGATGGAAGATTGTGGTATATTCCTCACCACGGTGTCTACCACAAAAGAAAAAAGACAATCCGGGTGGTCTTCGACTGTACCTCTTCGTTTCAAGGTACTTCACTGAACTTGGAGCTGCTGCAAGGTCCTGATCTTACGAACACCTTGTTGGGTGTACTTCTCAGATTTTGACAGGAACCAGTAGCAGTGATGGGGGACATTGAAGGAATGTTCAATCAAGTAAGGATTCCTGAGGAGGATGTGGACCTCCTGAGATTCCTCTGGTGGCCCGGTGGTGACACCAATCAACCGCTGGCAGAGTTCCGAATGACGGTGCATCTTTTTGGAGCAGTCTCATCTCCGAGCTGTTTTGCACTAAAACAGACGGCTGACGACAATGAAGGGAAATGTGGTACCGAAGCCCTCAACACCATTCGTCATAATTTCTACGTGGACTGTCCCCAGTGAAAGACAAGCGATCTGTCTGGTACAGGAGCTGAAAATGATATGTGCCACCGGTGGATTCAAGCTCACAAAATGGACCAGTAACAGTCGTTCTGTCCTTGCCTCTGTTCCGGCAGAAGAGAGAGCTAAAGAGGTGAAAGATCTGGACCTCCACAAAGACAAGCTGCCCATAGAGAGAGCCCTTGGCATGGGATGGGACATAGAGTCTGACACAGTATTTTTCATGATCGCTCCAAAACAACAATCAGTTAGCCGCAGGAGTATCCTGTCAGTGCTGAACTCTGTCACTGACAGGGAAAGGAATACTCCAGGAACTGTGCAAGTGTAACTGTGGATGGGATGAAGAAGTTCCAACCGCTTTTGCAGAGAAATGGAATGAGTTGTTGAAGGATCTCAACCTGATTTCCAACTTTAAGGTCAAGAGATGCTTTAAGCCACCAAATCTTGAAGTCTCTAGTGCACAGATCCACCACTTCTGCGATGCAAGTGAGCGAGGTTACGGTACAGCTAGTTACCTGAAACTGACCAGCACCAGCGGACTACCCCACATTGCATTTGTGATGGGAAAAACAAGAGTTGCACCTTTGAAAGTAGTGACAATCCCGAGGCTGGAACTTGCAGCCTTGCTGCTCGGATTGACAGAATGCTGAAGAAAGAGCTCGAGTTAATCCTCGCAGACTCTCTTTTGGACGGACAGCACCTCTGTCTTGAAATACATCCTGAATGACACCCGGAGATTTCAGACCTACGTGGCAAACTATTGTTTGCCAGTGTCAGTGTACTAGTGTCTACTATTCGAGATCTGACACACGAAACAGACTGGCCGATGCTTCCTCAAGTGCCACTGGTACTCTCTGACAGTGACCAAGAAAGCGGCTGTGATTTTCTCTACAACTGCTCTGCAGAATCAATGTCATTTGACTCACTTTATTGAGCACTTCTCATCATGGGACAAATTGATCAGATCAACAGCCTGGCTCTTGAAATTCAAAGGAACTCTGAGACACTTGAAAGCAAGAAAGAAAGTCACTCTCTGGGCACATCTATTAAACCAGATGTTACTAGACAACAACTGTCTGCGGAGGATCTTGCCGAGGCTGAGGAATCCAACAGCAATCCTTCCAAGATGAGGTGACTTCTTTACAAAAGAGCCAACCTGGGAAAAGGAGCAGTAGGATCTACAAACTCAACCCTATCCTCCAGAATGGAACCCTGTGAGTTGGAGGCAGACTGAGTAAGCTGGCTATGCCAGAGGAGACCAAACATCCGGCCATTCTGCCCAATGACAACCACTTCTCAAGACTACTCCTGAACCACACCCACACCCTAGTGGGTCATTGTGTGTGTGTAACCTTAATAAGATCCAGCATTCGATTCAAGCTGAAGGTATCAAGTGGACATTCAATCCTCCCTATGGTTCTCATCACGGAGGTGTGTGGGAGCGCCTCATCCGAACAGTTAAAAAGATCCTCTACTCGATCTCGATCGATATTATCCGAAGATGCGAAAGACCCACAACCTTTACCACCTAACCACCTGCTTCAAATGAAAGGAATGCCCTCTTCCACCTGGACTCTTCGAAAAAAAAGGACACTTATTCCAGAAGAAGATGGAAACAGGTCCAATACATACCAGACCTATTTTGGAAACGTTGGACATGGGAGTACCTTCCATTGATGCAGGAGAGACAGAAATGGAACGAGGTAAAAATAAATCTGAAGCCTGGGGACATAGTGCTGATCATTGATGAAAGCTCACCACGCAACTCCTGGCCAATGGGACGCATCACAGATACTTTTCCTGACAAAAAAGGACATGTACGCCGTGTCAAGGTCAAGACACAAAATGGCACATTGGAAAGGCCCATTACAAAGCTCTGTCTCCTGAAAGACATGACCTGACAAGCCAGACTTGACCAACTAACCTACTCCCCTACGTATTTACAGTACATTGCCACTACCCTAACATCCCTACCTTGATAATCCTACTCTGAATTATGAGGTATTTTGAATTTAATTTGACTCTAAATGACTAGCTATAAAGGCTTGAATGAAGTATTCATGAAGTTTTATGAAGTATTGAGTGAAGTGTTTATTTTTGAATTGCTGTCACTGACTTACTTATGCAATGAATTGTAAGGAAATGAAAATGAGTTGATTGCTCATGATTGAGTCTTGATTGCTTGCCTCAAATATGCTTGTTGCTGATTCTTGAAAAAAAAAAGTTTTTGAACTCTTTAAGAATGAACGTTGGACTCTTTAAGAACTCATGACAAAATTAACTATTGAAACTTTGAAGGACTTGATTTTTTTTGAAGGAGAAAAACATGGAGACCTGACTACCTTGAATGTTGTCACCAAGGACTTTTGAATTTATGGCTCCTTATGAATGTATACATGAATTAATTTCCTTATAATGGTCAATTAGGGGCCGGAGTGCTGAAGCCATTTTGCAGATTTTCCTTATTGATTCATAATTATGTTGAGATATCATGCATTTTCTGATGTGAATTGCTGATTATGTGTTGGAATGTACTGTGTTGAGGTTTCTGTTTTGTTGATGTTATTATTATGATAACTATGATGATCGCAGGTTTGATGGTGTGACGTGATCTGTAGGCGTGGTGTGCCCTTTGATTTAGGACAGGTGAACAGGTGTTCACTGGAGCGGAAGGGCAAACAATTTTCAACTGCACAATACGAATCCTTTGTTTGAAGCCGATATAAATATTTGTTAATATTTATTCTTTTCTGTTATTGTCCTTCAATAAAGGCCAAATAGTGACATTGAGAACAAGAGTGCGCATTGACTTACTGACCGCTCCTAACAACATGAGTATTCAGACCTTTGGCAGCGATTACAGCCTCAAGTCTTCTTGGCTATGACATGACAGGCTTTGCACACCTGGATTTGGGGAGTTTCTGCCATTGTTTTCTGCAGATCCTCTCAACCTCTGTCAGGTTTGATGGGGACCGTCAGTGGACAGCCATTTTCACGTCTCTCCAGAGATGTTCAATTAGGTTCAAGTCAGGGCTCTGGCTGGGCCACTCAAGGACATTCACAAAGTTGCCACTTCTGCATTGTCTTGGCTGTGTGCTTAGGGTCATTGTCCTTTTGGAAGGTGAACCTTTGGCCCAGTGCGAGGTCCTGAGCGCTCTGCACCAGGTTTCCATTTAGGATACCTCTGTACTTTGCTCCGTGCAGCTTTCCTTCAACCCTGACCACCACCATGTTTAACCATTGGAATGGTGTTGGGCAGGTGATGAGCGGTACCTGGTTTCCTCCACACATAACACTTAATTGAGGGAGAACAGTTCAATTTTGGTTTATTCAGACCAAAGTGTCATGTTTCTTACTGCTTTTTTGTGAACTCCAAGCAGGCTTTCTTGTGTCTTTCACTGAGGAGAGGCTTCCGTCTGGCCACTCTGCCACAAAGCCCAGATAAGTGGGGAGTTGAAGTGATGGTGGATGGTGGTTCTTCTGGAAGTTTCTCCTATCTCCACAGAGAATCTGCAGCTCAGTCAGAGTGACAATCAGGTTCTTCAGGTCACTTCTCTTACCAAGTTCCTTCTCTCCCGATGCTCAGTTTGGCTGGGCGGCCAGCTCGAGGAAAAGTCCTGGTCACAACCTTATATAAACAGTGCGCCTTTCCAAATCATGGCCATGTCAACTGCATTTAGCACAGGTGGACTCCAGACAAGCTGTCCATCTCAAACACAAACATCTCAAAGATGATGAAGAGAAATGGAAGGCCCCTGAGCTAAATTTCAGTGTCATAGCAAAGGGTCTGAATACTTATGTCAATGTGAAATTCTGCTTTTGCTTTGTCCTTATGGGGTACTGAGTGTAGATTGATGAGGAAAATAATTAATGTAAATGATTTTAGCATAAGCCTGCAACATAAAATGTGAAAA
>JAOPJK010034546.1:0-10577 GCA_027123565.1 Phycis chesteri
CATTCGCACTTCTGACTCTGTCTCCACCTTTAAATCACGCCTAAAAACCCACTTATGCCAAGTGGCAAACTCTGTCACACACTGACAGAGTATGCCACTACTGTGATTGGTTTATACTGTTTGATTTACTGTTGTTGTTGTTTATGAATGTCTTGTAAGATGTCCTCGAGTGCTTTGAAAGGCGCCTTTAAATAAAATGCATTACTATTATTATTATTATTATTATTATTAAGGATCAGGTAGGGGTTAGACAGTGTAAAGGATACTTGATGGTTCGGCTGGATGGGTCGTATCGGGACACCATGACGGTGCAGGCCCCACAGCCCCCCCCTCCACAACTGGACTTGGTCCCAGTCAACCTCACTGGAGCTGCTGTTAAGGTAACCTTAACCATCTCTAACCTTAACTACCCTACCTCTAACCTTAACTACCTCTAACCTAACACCTAATCCAAGATCTCTAACTTATTACCCAAACTAACCATCTCTAACCTAACACCTGAACTGGACCATCTCTAAACTAACACCTAAACTCACCTAACACCTGAACTTAACTATCTCTAACCTAACACCTGAACTTAATCATCTCTAACCTAATACCTAAACTAACCATCTCTAACCTAACACCTGAACTGGACCATCTCTAAACTAACACCTAAACTCACCTAACACCTGAACTTAACTATCTCTAACCTAACACCTGAACTTAATCATCTCTAACCTAATACCTAAACTAACCATCTCTAACCTATCACCTGAACTTAACCATCTCTAACCTAATACCTAAACTAGTCATCTCTAACCTAATACCTAAACCTAACCATCTCTAACCTAACACCTGAATTTAACCATCTCTAGCTTAACACCTGAATTTAACCATCTCTCAACTTCACCAAACATCCAGGGTTAGGGTGAAGGATACACTTCTCTCTGAGGAAGGACACGAGCATGGTTTCTGGGTCTGCATTTTCTTCCGTTACCTGTCCAAAACGAACACACATACACTCACCTGTCAAACACAAACGCACATACACTCACCTGTCCAACACAAACACACATACACTCACCTGTCCAACACAAACACACATACACTCACCTGTCCAACACAAACACACATACACTCACCTGTTCTACACCAACACACATACACTCACCTGTCCAACACAAACACACATACACTCACCTGTCCAACACAAACACACATACACTTACCTGTCCAACACAAACACACATACACTTACCTGTCCAACACAAACACACATACACTCACCTGTCCTACACACACATACTCACCTGTCGTACACATACACTCACATGTCCAACACAAACGCACATACACTCACCTGTCCAACACAAACACACATACACCCACCTGTCCAACACAGACACACACACTCACCTGTCCAACACAAACTCACCTGTGCAACAAGACCACACATACACTCACCTGTCCAACACGAACACATACATTTCAACGCACAGCATTGGTGTATTGACGACCATAGGACGATATATCGATCTGATGGCGACTTAACGGTAAGTGCGTTATAATTATTTTAGGCTTGAAACTGAAGATCCCTGTAATCTGAAAATCTGATAACATACACACACAAAACACGCACGCACATGCACGCGCACACCGGGAACTCTTTATTTAAGTAAACAGATTGCTTGTCTCGATGGACTTGAGGCTCACCTTTTTACCATTGACAAAGAAGCAGAGACAGTCCACACGTTGATCTTCAGCCATTTTAACAACAAGTAAATGAAAGCCGAAAGGTTCTTAGCTGACTACAGGAATCGGGGGCGGGACTTTCCGTTTCATGGGTTCAGCTGCGAGAGAGGGGATGGAAGCTCGCAAGGGGATATCCGTTTCCGTTATATGTTTCGGATATTGCTGTGTCACATTTTTTGTCAAACTCCATTTTATTCTCCTTGTTATTCTTCTTTTTCTTGTTCTCATGCATCTCGCTCAGGGGACCGTTCACTGGCTTACACTGCTCATAGGAGGTACGAGACCGGAAATTGGGTTCCCGTAGACCGGGGTACCGCTACAATGCATGACCCTCTCCCAGCCTATCTCCTCCTCCTCTCCGCATTGTCGCCAGCCTATAGTTGAGGGATCCACATCTGGAAACGCCCACCGTGCACCGCGCAATGGGTTACCGTAAAGTTCGTGTCGGTAGATTGTTGACTGTCTGAAGTTCATTTCGGTAGATTATTGACCGTACGACGTTTGTTTAGATTTAATATGAGCTGTATAAATGAAGATTAGGCCTACTACACTATGTGAATGTGCGATCTGTTTCAAACGGACCTGAACATGTTGCAAAGACAGCCAAGAAAGTTACACATTCCCAATAAGCGTATGTTTGCTAGTAGTTAGTTTGTTGTTTACAGAACCAGTTCTATATGTGTTTCCATCTCCATTTGTGTGTGTGTGTGTGTGCGTGCGTGTGTGTGTGTGTGTGCGTGCGTGCGTGTCAAACAGTGGTCTTCACACACTTTGATGAGCTGAGTAAAGCGTAAACATAATGCAGTACAGATGAAAACCGTTGGATGGCAGCGCCACACCGATGATAAAACAATGTAACTGCAGTTATTTACGCCACAAAAACAATCCGTGACGTGGAAAGTTTATCGTGAACAAAACACGTCCATCCACGAGTCAATCTATTATGGGAATTTGCATATATAAAACGCTTCAAGACAAGCGACGCGAATGGGAATGTTCTCACTAGTAATACTAGTATAACGAGCCATGGTAACTCCATCACATGATACGTGTGCATGTGTGTGTGCCATGTGTGGCGTGCGTGTGCGTGTGTGTATGCATTAAATAATGATGGGTTGCTTTCTATGAAGCTAAATATCTGAATAAGGGTCAGGGGTTGTAGTCATGGTTAAGGTGGGGAGGACAGCCCATAGAGCAGAACTAGAAGACGTTTGTTTGTCTCTCTGGAGGCCCTTCACCACCTGCTGAGCCCCAACCAGCATCCTGTCTCTCCCTCGCCTCCCCCCCTTCCTGTCTCCATCTCCCTTTCTCTGGCTCTCCCCCAGTGTTCTGGTCAATGTGGAGGAATGCTTGGGGTGACCACCCCCCGCACACACACACACACACACCCCTGCTGTGAAGACACACACACAATAATTAATTAGCAGTCAGTAATTACCAGAGTGAGAGAGAGAGGGAGAGAGTGAGAGAAAGTGGGAAAGAGGGAGAGAGAGCGAGAGACAAACAGAAGGAGAGAGAGAGGGGGAGAGTGAGAGAAAGTGGGAAAGAGGGAGAGAGAGCGAGAGAGACAAACAGAAGGAGAGAGAGAGGGGGAGAGAGTGAGACAGAGAGAGGGAGAGAGAGCAAGAGAGAGAGGGGGAGAGAGAGCGAGAGAGAGCAAGAGGGGTGAATGATGAAGGAAGCAAAGAGAAGAGTAAAATAGAGGGAGACACCAACTTGGATCCATGCAGCATCAGTATCATCCCTTCATCACTGTAGATTTTTTTTTCATGAGGTCACTGCTTGTTCTGTGACATCATCACACATCGCCTGTCAATGGTCAAAGACCAGCGCGACCCAATCAGCTCTCAGCACGAACGTGTCCCGCCTACATTAACACCACCAGCCATTTCTTCAAATGAATGTGCAGTGAAGACATTTAAAAGACATACGAACAGTAAAGAGATTGACAGACATTTAATCTGAAAGCAAGACAGAACAAACAGATACAAAAGACTTAAAAGAAATTTGAGACGTCAAGAATTTTTTTTTTTACTAAATGGTGAAATAAATAAAAGTGTAAAAAAGACAAAGCTGGTTTCTTTCATGTTCAGCAGCGAAGTAAAGCCCAGAATCCCTTTCCCGCAGTTGAAAACGCTTCTGTCCAGGTCCCTCAAAGTTTTGCTGTGTTTTGAACCCTTTCCTTCCTTCTACAAACGTTTTTTTCCCAGAGCGTAGTTTTTCAGTTGGCTGCGCAGAGCACTGCCCCTACTGGTTGTGTCCGTGGAAGTGTGCTCCAAAAGCCCCTGGTTCTGATTGGCTGAGAGAGAGGTCAGGTGACCTTGTTCTGGGGGGGTAACCACGGGTAACCGGAGGAGTGTTTTCTACGCCGTTAGTTAGAGAACGATTTACTGCCGTTCTCTAACTAAACTTTAAGAACTTTTCGTTTTTACAAAAAGTCTTTGTTTTTGCGCTAACCCCCACAGAGGGGAGAATTATGACCAATCTGAAGGTCAAACTCTGAAATGCAATGGAGAAAAGATGTTAGGAGCTAGTGGTGCTGGAGAGAGAGAGAGAGAGAGAGAGAGAGAGGTAACACTGTTGTAGTTAGACAGTCAGATAGACAGGTAGTCAGACAGATAGGCAGTCAGAGAGTCAGTCAGACAAACCGGTAGTTAGACAGACAGACAGACAGGTAGTCAGACAGATAGGCAGTCAGAGAGTCAGTCAGACAGCCAGGTAGTTAGACAGTCAGACGGACAGGTAGTCAGACAGACAAACACACAGGTTGTTAGACAGTCAGTCAGTCAAACAGCCAGACACACAGGTTGTTAGACAGTCAGTCAGACAGACAGGCAGTCAGACAGACAGACACACAAGTTGTTAGACAGTCAGTCAGTCAGTCAGACAGACAGACAGGCAGTCAGACAGACATCCTCTAGACGGGGGTGTCCGGGTGCGTGGCGCGGGGGCAGAAGGCGGCGCTCCGCAGGGGGTCCAGGGCATGGACCAGCAGCAGGACCCCTGCCAGGTGCCTCCAGCGCCGGGGGGGCGGGCCCCGAAGGCGGTCCAGGCCCAGCTGCAGCTCCTGCAGGACGTCCCGGCTGCACTCCCCCCCCGCCGCCGCCCACGTCAACAGGAAGTCGTACGCCGGCTTCCACATGGACTGTAGGGACAGGGGGCGGGGCCATGAACAGGGGCGTGGACAGGGACAGGAGACCGGAGAAGGGGGCGGGACAGAGGACAGTGGGCGGGATCAGGCAGGGAAAGGGGCAGGGGGCGGGGGCCAAGGGGCGGGGTCGGAGCCAGTCCTTAGTTACTTCATTGGTTAAGTCGCGTCATTGCATGGCATGGGTGAACACACTCACACAGGCTGATTGGTTGAGCCTCACCTCGCGGTCCAGCACGCCATCGCGGTCGCGGTGTGGCGCCTCGTAGGCCTGCGTCTGCCGCCGCGGGACACGGGCCAGCGCGTCCGCCAGCTCCCTCCAGCGGGGGCCCAGCTCCACCGCCGCCGTGAGCAACACCAGGTCCAGCAGCAGCCGCACCACCAGGCCCTGGTGGTCCATCTTCAGCAGCGCCTGGGGGGGGGACAACACAGCCACAAGGTGGGTCCCCTTTCTGTCGCGTCTCCAGAGGGGCCCTGGTTCTGATCAGGGGCGAGGTAGTATATACACGTAGTATATACACGCACACGCACACGCACACGCACACACAGTCCACTAAAGCACAGGGAACACCAACACACTCTGTTGGATGACACCCTACCTGTTTTCTAGCAAGACAGACAGACAGACAGACAGACAGACAGGCAGACAGACAGGCAGACAGAGACAGACAGACAGACAGACAGACAGACAGACAGACAGACAGACAGACAGGCAGACAGACAGTCACACAGTCAGAGAGTCAAACAAACAGACAGACAGACAGACAGACAGGCAGTCACACAGGCAGGCAGGCAGGCAGACAGACAGACAGACAGATAGACAGACAGACAGACAGACAACCTCTGCAACATGATTGGTCCACCAGCCGAGAGAACGGAACAGTAGGTTTGAGGGCGGAGCCTGTAACATCACCCCCACCTCATCATCAGACCTTCTCGCATTACACACGTGTGTGTGTGTGTGTGTGTAGCTTCCAGGCTATTGCGACTGCCATAAACGAGAAACAAAAGGTCCTGAAAAAACCTGCATGCTGGGGAACGTTTCCCACTAGCGTTTACTGCTGGTTCTACTGGGAGCTGCTACTGGTTGTAATGGGAGCTTCCATGGTGCCTCCATGATGAGCTACTCCAGGCTTGTACGGTGGCTGTATGGGATGTTGTGGGCCCTTCATGTCGTCACTATTACTCCAATAGCAAAGATCCTTAACATACTGGTTTGGTATGAGATGAATGAGTGCTGGTACACCAGCAGGGGGCAGAAAAGTTCCTAGGTTACCAGGGTTACAAGGTACCAGGATCAATGCTGTCACATGTCCTGCTCCACAGTCACAGCTCTCTCTCTCTCTCTCTCTCTCTCTCTCTCTCTCTCTCATGGCACCTTCACTCACACGTGATTCACTTCACCTCCTCTACTGTCCTTCACCTCCTTCTCCCACTCCACTTCCCCCACCTCCTACACCATTACCCACCTCCTTCTCATTCTACAACCTTCCCCACCTCCTCCTCCACCTACACCCTTCCCCACCTCCTCCTCCACCTCCTTCTCCTCCTCTTCCTTCCCCACCTATCCCACCCAACCCCTCCACCACGTCCTCCTGGAGCCTGAGACAGTTAGCAACAGAAGACACCTGACTGGTCTGGTTTTCTTCTCACATACAGAGTGGAGGGCCTACCATAAAGAGCTCTCTCTGGAAGGACTTCCTGTCCTTGTTCTCTGGGTCAGCGCATTCCTCTTTCAGTTTCTCCAGAACTGATGCCACCTTCTCCGGCTCGTTGTCCGGCTCCGCCCAGCAGAAGAAGTCCAGAGAGCGGTTCTGGTAGCCCAGAGCGTCTGCGAACCCCCTCCAGCAGCCCACGTTCTCCATCAGCACGGTCCGCACCGAGGCATAGATGTAGGTGAGGAACTTGCAGGGCTTCAGGATCTGCTCCAGCAGTACGGTGGTGGTCAGGTCTGGGCCGCACCAGTAGATGGGCTTAACCTTGCCCAGAATCAGGACATTCTTGGCATGGACCAGGCCCATCCTCCCTTGGTGGTAACCGATGTACCATTCTTTGGTCCACAGCTGCCCACGGAGCCTGATCTTCTCCTCGCTGAGCAGAGCCACGATGTCCCCCTTCTTGTACTCCAGCAGGTACGGGTTCTTGTTCTGTCTGATCACCGACTTAGCCAGCCGCCCGAACTTCAGGTTGGTGACGCGGCGGTCCTGAAACCTGGGGTGTTTGGACGTGAGGGCCAGAGGCGAGAGCACGATCCTGTCCACCTCCTTCTTCTTCATGAACCTCCGCCGCCCCACAAGCCTCGACTCACTTTTGGGAGGCGGCGGAGGTGTCTGCACACAGAACTGCGCAAGGACGCAGTCCAGGGAGTCCTTGACCTGCACCCTCAGGGTGAAGTCAGCCATGTTGGCAGGGTCCCGTGACGTGATTACGTGAAGCAGCCGGCCCACCTTGCCAAGCTTCACCTGGGACCCCCGAATCAGCCCCGCGCTCTCCTCCGCCCTCACCTCATAGGTGGACATGTTGGAGTACAGACCCACCCGGAGGTCCTGGGGGAAGCCCAGGACAAACTGGTGCTTCCCCCACAGGTGGAGCACCACAGGCGGGGCAGACCCCGCACGGCGCCCCACCTCGTTCACCAACAGCGTCTTGGGGGCACAGTCGTGGCCAAACATGGCGGTCACTGTCTTGAAGGAGGGGTGGATGTGCTTGGGTCCGTACAGCCCCAGAGTCATCTTCTTTTGGACGTAGTCCCACACTGTGTTGTTGCGGCCGATGTGTGTTGCCTGGACGACCACTGCCACATACATGCAGGGCTCCAGGTGGTCCAGCTGCACCTGCACCGTGTCCTTGTACAGGTAAGTGCTGGGGACCGGTGCATAGGGCCCCTCCCTGCTGCCACTGTGGACACAGAGGACCCGGGCCTCACGTGCACTGTCCCTCCGCAGGGTCACTGCCGCCCGCATCTCCAGCGTGATGAAGGACTCGGTCTCCATGTTACTGAGCTTGATCTCCACCACAGGGCTGACAATGGAGCACCGCTCGCCACTAAGCTCCAGTGGGGGGTCTAGCAGGGCCCTGAGGGAGACCTGCTGGGTGGCCCCTGAGCAGACGTGGCCCTCAGGGATGAGCACGCTGATGTGGGTGTCCGGTAGCTGGACCACGCCCCCGTTGCGGTCCAGCCGGCACACAACATGGGTCTCCACCGGTTGGGTCTGGCCCCACCCAGGGTTCTGACCCAGGGAGTCCAGGTCATGGCAGGACCGGGCCAGCTTGCGGTGGTTCAGCCACGCCGTCCGAAAGTCTTCTCGGCTCTGGAACTGTTCTGGCGAAGGGGCCTTGAGGCCTGTTAAGAACCCAGAGGAGGGTACCGCTGGATCGGCCCAGGCCTGGAGGATGGACAGCTCCGACAAGCTGTAGGAGCGCTTGTTCCTCAGGATCGGGTTGTCCCGGTTCTCTTGGCTTGCACTGGGAGGTGGAGAGGTACCGAAGACATCTGGGCTGCAGACCACCCGGGGTCCAACCTCGTCAAAGACAGAGTCGTGATCCGAGGCCTGAGGGGCCGACGTGTCAAATGTCATGAGGTCTTCCGTTAGACCGTTAGACTTCCTAACGGTTCCATCCCTTAGAGTCCACTCATGCAGTTGTGCTCCAGGTCCACAACCACTGAGGGACATGTCCGAGGTGAAGGGGTTTCGTGAAATCGGGGTAAGGGTCACCCCAGTCCGTTGCCCCAGGAGCCCGCTGTCGCAGCCCTTCCCTGATTGGGCCACGTCCCGGTAGGCCAGCGACTGGACGTAGGCAGACGGGATAAAGCCCATCTCCCTGTTGTTGTGGGCATACCACCACTCCCCTCCAGAAGTGTCCAGCACGAAGAGGCGCTCCCCCTTGGAGAAGCGCAGCGTGGTGAAGCTGCTGGGGTGGTAATCCCGGAGGGCCTCCACCTCCTGGGCCTCGTTGCATGAGGAGGACGTTGCATCCAGCCGCAAAGCAGCGGGAGAAGGCACTGGAAGGGGAGCACAAGAAGCACACTTAGCAACACCGCGACTCTCTTCAGCTAGCCCCTGTGCCTGTGGGCCGCTCCACCTAGACCTTCTCTAGGAGTCTGCTAGGAGGTGAGATGTAGGAGTCTGCTAGGAGACGAGATGTAGGACAAAGTAGTCCTCTAGGAGACAGGATGTAGGCTGACCTCTGACCCCTGCCAGGCCTCCCTCCACGGACTCAGGCGGGCCTCCGCTCACTCGGACCATCTGATTGGCTGCCATGGATCGGGCCTCGGGGCCCTGCGTCCTCATTGGCCACGCTGCGCCCTGGCACATAGGAAGCACACAGGGATACGTTGGTAAGATTCCCGGCAGAGATAGAGAAAGGACAGAGGAGCTATGAGGAAAGGATAGACTGTCTATCGGCCTGTACGGCCAGAACACACAATACTGTGTAATGTCACAATGCACAATTACTGACTCCTAAATGAGATGCCTTAGAGAGAGAGAGAGAGAGAGAGAGAGAGAGAGAGAGAGAGAGAGAGAGAGAGAGAGAGAGAGAGAGAGAGAGAGTAACAAATGGGGGAGAAGGCAGGGAGATCTCTGTGGGAGATGGCACGTGTGAGCAAAACATTCGAGTTGGTGAATCCGACGACGCGCACAGAACACACATGCGCGTCGTAAGCAGCTCGCGTGCGCGTGCGTGTAGCGCGCATCGGTTCTCCAGCGCCTCCTTTAAGCCAATAAGGTCATCTGATGATAAGCTGAAAATCCTCTTCTTCTTCATCTCCCCCTTTCTCTCCCATCTCCGGAACACATGCGCGCGGGGAAAAAAACGCGCGCACTGCTAATCAGTCCTCGGATTATTAATGAACTGTCGATCTGGAAGTTTCTCTAGTTTCTCACGTTGACCTTGCGCTCGCGTCTCGACAAACTGCCGCACCTGTCAAGCTACAGAAGTGAAGTGCGCGAGACGAAGCAGAATAAAAAGTAATCCATGAGATTAAAACTGTCAATTTAGGGCGATTAGACACCCAATGACAACTGAGCGAAGGAACCCAAACGCAGGGGAAACATGTCAGTCGATAGTGTGAAGGGACCAGTCGTGACTTGCGAACGCTTACCTTCGAGTGGTCCGTCCGAACCCGAACTTTCTGCGCTCGGCGCTGGGACAACAGGCTGCCGCGGCGGTCGCGGTGCCCACGACGCTCTGGAACGCAAACGGGATGCGCCGCTGCGCTCGCTCCGTGTGTGTGTGTGTGTGTGTGTGAGTGTGCGCGCTCGCGTGTGTTTGTGTGTGTGTGTGTGTGTGTGTGTGTGGGGGGGGGCGACGTCACACGTGAGGGGGCGGGGTCAGACGGCAGATCGTCGCTTCTGTGTAATTGGCGGTGCGGGGGTCGTCGTGCATAATTCAGCAGGCGGGATATGCACGGGCTCAAATGACTCTCGGGAACTTTTTGATTGGACGCGGTGAGATGAGGTTTCCATGGCGACATCAAGCCGCTCTCGGGTGATTCACATCGTTGTGCCAGTTTTCTTCTCGCGATGCTTGCAGATGCGCTCCAAAACGGAACAGAACCCACAACAGTTTTCTCATATTCCTCTCCTCTTATTTAGTTTTTGTAATAACGTTTGTTAGTGTGCGTGTGTGTGTGTGTGTGTGTGTGTGTGCGTGTGCGTGTGCGTGTGGGGGTCCAGCTGAGTTTCCAGGTGAA
>JAOPJK010035520.1:0-10539 GCA_027123565.1 Phycis chesteri
GGGGGGGGGGGGAACAGGACATCACAAAAGGAGAGACCACGTAGAATGAAAACAGACCCATAAAAATATACAGTAATTCATATACACATCCATCAAAATATATACATTAAGGATGTGAAACTCGAGGCACCATGTATGATTCTATACATCATTCTCTCGTAGATTTGTTGACAGGGCTATCAAGCTCACGTCTCTTATGGAGCCGTGGGTATCGAGAGACTGCAGATCAAATGCCGGTAGCTGGACAGGGGTTTTAGCCCCATCACATCCATGGTTTCTGAGTTTGGGAGCGAACAACGAAACCCTAGTATATACATACAGTATATATATACGGGACCACATGCTAATTCCACATAGACAATCGCCCCGTTTGGATTAAGACATTTTCATACCATGAATCTACTGCTCCAATGTGTCATTGTCAAGACGTCATGGTAGAAGAAAACTATTATTATAAAATATTCCCAGGGTAAAAGATAAGATCTATGACTTTCAGTCTGGGTTTTACAATAACAGACAAAGGTGTGATCAAACCAGACAGAGGTTTGATCATATCTACTCTATCAAGGACAGCCAACATGTCAACAGCCAACATGCAAACACCGTTATTTAACAATCACAGGATCAAAATGAATACTGTATGGACAACAAGCAGAGGAAATATTGTACATGTTTGTCATGGTTCTAGTGAACACCCAATTATCATCAATAAAACAAGAGCAAATATAGTGATAAAAAACAACAAAATCTAACCTCACCATTTTCTAAGACGACTGATCCAGGTTAAAACAAAAGTGGCAACAACAGCAGTATTTTAATTAAATTAATTACCAGTGCACGCGGGTGATTGCTTGCCATGGCTATCCAGGGTCCATACGTCCTAACCCCCAACCTTATCGGACATTAGCTAACAGAGGAAGATAAAGGGCTCCTAATCTTCATCATGTTCTCCAACTTTACCCTTCCCCTTTGTAATTTGTAAATGTCCCTGCCTCCCTCCCTCTCTCTCCTTCCCGCCCCCTCTCTCTCTCTCTCTCTCTCTCCCACCCTCACCTCTCCTCTCTTCAGAACACTCCAGGGACAAACAGAAGACACTATGGCATCCATCCCTTCATAAAACATGATAATAAGACTGTGAGAAGAAACAGACTGATAAAACCAACCGTATAAAAGATAGGCCCATGTGTTTAATACCCAAACTGCCCAGTATTAAATTGCGTCCTCTCCACCTATTCCCTTTCCACTTCTGAAGGCTGCGAAATACGTACAGATAAGAGCCATCATTTTGCCATCTATGACCTATGGATGACATTTATGGCTGGGTTTGGGTCAAAAAGTGAATTCTAATTTGTTCAACTCAGATAGAATTTCTGAGTTCTATAGAACCATTGTTTCTACGGACCTCATAAATTCTATCTGAGTCTATCTAAATTAACTATCTAACTCACTAAACTAACTAAACTATCTAACTCTTGCTTTCTAAATGGTCACAAATTGTAAATTGCCTTTGTATATATTATATATCAAGACTCAAGCAGACAGTGACCATGCAAAGACTCTGGACAGACTGCATTCCTCTGTCTCCCATCCCAATAGGCGAAGCAAAAACAATCTACTCTCTGGCTCCACACTGCCAGCGCACTGGAGGATCTTGCCAAAAGAAAAAAAGGACTGGCACATTATATTCATAATCATCCCCGATAATGAAATGCTGCTGAAACGACCAGACACCGAGAAAAGTTGTGAATAACAATATAACACCAGTGTTATGAATTACATTTCTGTGATGTCTTGGTCAATATTTACTGCTATGCTCATTTGTATGCCTCTTTCAAACTCAAAACAAGTTCAACAATTAGCCTATATGTAGAAATATGAGTAACATGAAACTTAAATGGTCAAAAAATAGGAGATCTTATAGAAGTAAATGAAAAAGTCTTCCTATGAGACCAACATTTGAATACCACCACATGGATAATTTTACTACAGCAAAAAAACTACATGTCACTATGGAATCCATAATAGCATTGCACTTGAAGGTCACGGTATCTTCAATTGGGATTCAATGTGGCTGATGAGTGTAGGACTTTGAGGACTAGGTCAGGTATGAGTCTGCTAGTAACAAAACGATCCAGGCACATTCTGAGTGATGAGTGTGTTTTTGTCGCAGGAGCCGCATTGTTTTCTGCTTTAAGACACATTGTTTTGTACACATCAATCCAAGCCGCAGGACAGAACATACCTGGCACACTTGATGATGACTAATCAAAACACATTCCACAAAGCAATCAACACATTGACAAACAACTGCAAAAGACATTAAGACCCTTAGCATCCTTTAGATCTAGATCTAAACCTTAGACACCTTATAATTATACTATAATTAGACAACTTATAATTATACTAGCTAAATAAAAGTAAGATGACCAAAGTTTTACAAAGCCAAGCTATGCTTTTCTTTTTAAACAATTTCTTTGTTTTCTTTTGTGTTTTGGTCACCATCATTAACATACTTTTTAAAACACAAGAGCTACGATAGTTCCACGATCTAAGATACGACAACATGAAATCAATTCCAACACCATAATACAAAGTGCATAACATATAATTAGTGAAATGACAATGATTGAAAGCCATTTCAAAGTTGCCATAGTTCCCAATATAAACACTAGTTTGTCAGAAGTACAACTTAGGTCAACGTTGACATGAGGTTGTGCCTTGATCGTTGAATTTATGACTGATGAGTGACATGGCTGGATGTATTTGCCTAGAGTAACAGAGTTGATGGCAAGTTCAAAAAGCTAGTGGTAATATTTAGACTGGAAATTATTAGACATAGGTTGCCAAAATGCTGGGCAATATTATAGTAAAATGTACTACACTGCTTACTAGACTGTAACTACAGTATTACTGCAGTACAGAGATTTTCACTGTAGTATTTTCCAATATTGAACAGACCATCAGTCTAGCCTTAAATGTGTTTTGTAATACAGGTTAAACAGTGACATGATCAGTTCAAAGATAAACTTTGTACAACTTTTAGGTACCGCTGAAGCAAAGCATGAATGTATCTGACCCATAGCTGTGCGGTTAGCAGTTCAAGATGAATAGTATCATGCTAACTTGTTCAATACAATCTTACATAATTTCGATGAAACAACAGTCAATAGTCAACAACATACAGCAGCCATACAACGACGAACAAGGTTTTTTTTTTAAAGCAGGCCGTGATTTGCAAAAGTCTCTTGACATAAACAACATTGGCTAACGAGGCTATAAACTTAGCAAGCTTGGTTAGCTTCCTTATGGCGTTACACACCAAAGGTTAGATATAAACAGTACATATTAGGAAGTACGTTAAATCAACACATGTACTAAAAACACCTTTTGAGCTGACTAGAAGATCAGAACATCAACATTAACAGCGTTGGCTTTGTTTAGTTTGAATCAGCTACCAAATATTAGCTCATTTGTTAGCACCACAGTGAAATCTAAGGGTTGTTTTGACGTGTATCTTACCCCGTCTGTTGTGAACTCAGTGGGGCTGACAGAGCCTACAACGTTTAACACCAACGTCATTTCAACAGCCGAAAATACACCCCTCATTCCTCCAGGTAGTGGCTACATACGGAAAAACATCGCATGCAGGTATGTTGTCCTGAAAATAGAGCCCAAATTATTGTCCCTTGCACGGCTGCCTTCTTGAAAGGCCACGATATGCACCGCCTCTTATTTGTAATTGGGCATTTCTAGGAAGCACAACATTAGAGCAACTGGTTGCTCTCGGCATGCTAGGGTGCCACTGGCTGATACAGCTGTTACACAAGACACTCTCGAACGGGTCACTCTCCTTCCGCTGGGTGTGGCGTGACCAGCTCTACTTGTTCCATGTGCGCAACGTGACGGCCGCTGGTTTTTGCGGACTGACCCGTGATTGGGCGATTGAGACCAACTGTAGCAGTGACCAAGTGACGGCTGGCCCAATCACATGTCTGTGCGTCTGTATTGCAAGGCTGAGGTAATTCGAGCCCATACACAAACAAAACATGCTTACTCAGCTTTATTCTGTATGGCTTTTAAAAACATATATCTAATAAATGGTCACAACATGCAATATTAGCGTTGGGCTTTTTTTTTAAATTAGAAAAATTTAGTTATGTTCATATAGAGATATAAAATTAGGACAACCATCACAGACAATTTTGTATTTAGTCATCAGGTGGCAAGTTTCACAAAAGCATCTAAAGCCACCAAAATAATATTTGGCGGCTTTAGTGGTATAGTAGTTTTTTTTTATGAGAATGCTTGTAACACTTTCACGTGAATATTGGTAGATGCACATATTATGCATTTGGACATTTGGACACCCACTCATTTATTTTCCTTTGGAGAAAGCGCCGGCAATTTCAGGGGATGATGCCCCTGACCTGTCGGCGGTTTGTCACAGAGGGGTCTGGCTTCGAAGATTTGCAGAACACTCCAAGAACCAAGAATGTTTTGAGCTGCAGCTGATTGCGCGTGTATTAAACTTGCCGTGCTAGAAAACGCAGAGCGCCACCTAGCGGCACGCTGTGTGTCCAACCGCATCTCAAGTGACTGCACCTCGGACTTTCCCCCACGTTAATCGTGGCATAAACACCGATTTTCGATTTTGAAGATTAAAACATATATTTATGAATTACACTTTTAATGTCAACAATAGCTGATTAAAGCAGGCTGACATTGCCAGACGATTTCGCAAATGCATATAATCTCCCAGTTCATTGTCGATTTCAAAGGGGCGTTATCAAAGGGCATCGACCAAAATGCCTCTGGACGCAACTGGAGAGCCCCTCAACTATCTGGGCAATGAAACATGTGACACATTAGCGGCAGCTATCTTGGATGTTTATATAACTGCCGTATGGCGCTGCACCGTCATCTTATCAAACCACTCATATCAGATGGGTGCCTAGTGCCTGGGTGCATTAGATACGATTGTGACTGGCCTGACGCGGGCCAGGTCTGCTATATATACATGAACTATAATACTAAAATAACTTTTACCCAAAGGAAATAACCACCATGTTACATCTGTTACATTTCTGTTTATTGAAGTTACTTAATATATTGCAGAGTATTGGCCTCATTTCCGATCATTACTGTTACATTCATGCAGTTTGTGTGTGCAGTTTGCTACCATAATACCCAGCAGCAGATTAAAGGAGTAGAGCAACAGTCCAAAGGCATTTGCATTTGTTGTTCACAAATAATGGAAATGTGTACACTTTACACACACAACACATGCTCAAGTGTTACAACCAGCTGACCTGACTGCTGCTCAAGACTGCGCTCTCTTAACTGTATCTAATATAAAAGACAATGGAGAGAACAGCCTAAAAGAAATGAAAAGCACATGAAAAGAAAAAGAAAGCATAAATCAAACATAAGAAGCAAAACAATAAATATTTGACTAATTATGATGTATTTTTTATAGCAATTTGCAATTGAAACCACTAAAGCCCCACACATATTTTTAAAGACCAGAAACCGCTCACTTAAAAAAAAATCTTTTCCATGTTAATCTTAGATCTCCTAAGTGGTAGATCAATAAATACCACAACACCCCCACAATCATCATCACCGTTTTGACAGCAGCGCCTGAACCGTATAAAAACCTTTAAAAATATCTCACGAACGAAGTAGTGATTCTAAAATACGAATTAAAGCACAGCAAGCATCTGGACAAAAAAAAAAAAAAAAAAAAAAAAGCCATGATAAGTTTTTTCTCAATCACAGTGAAATTACACATTCATGATCTTTCTGTAGTAAAAAAAAAAAACGCGACCGAACGTCAAAAGGTCACAAAAGGTCACCAGTCCCTCTGGTGGGGTTCCCTGAACGGGACGCCCAGGAGGCCGAAGACGTCCTGCTCCGTGGCGGTGGCGAACGGCGTGCCGGCGTACACCTTGGCGCTGCCCTGGCGCAGCACGTCCTTGTTGAGCGAGTGCTCCGACAGGCTCATGCTCTTGGTCTTGGCCAGGGCCCTCAGCGAGCGGTTGAAGTGGGCGGAGCCGGTGAAGTACACGACGGCGCAGGCGAACTCGGCGTAGGGCACCACGATGACGTCCAGCCGGCGGTGGCGCCGGCCGGGCCCCGGCAAACGGCACACGCCCATGTACTTCTTCTGCAGGCCGTTCTCCTCGTGGCTCACCAGGTCGTCCGTCAGGAAGCCTGAAGAACCACAATCAGAGTGTTGGCCATTGTTGGCGACTTCGCCGCTCCTCGGGGTTCCGACATGAGTTCACGCGTGTCTGTTTGTGGGTGTCTGTGTGTGTGTGTGTGTGTGTGTGTGTGTGGTTGTCAGTGGGTGTGTGTGCCTCACTGGTATATGCTGAAAATACGTGAAGAGTGTTAGACACACGTCATCTTTAAAATAGCTAAACACTGACCCAGACATTATCCACGTGACATGTGAAACGAGAGTAGTAGTGCGGGGGGGAGTAACGGGGCGGCAGTAGCTCAGTGGGTAGAGCGGGTCGTCCACTAACCGTAGGGTCGGCGGTTCGATCCCCTTGATCCCCCCCTCCTCCAACTGTCCACACGTCGAACCCCACAAATGTACTGATTGTAAGTCGTATACTAGCAATGGTTAACCTAGCAATTGAAATGCTTGAAACTTGTTCTGGTGACTTTCTCACTGTATTAGCAGGAATGAAATGTTTCACCTTCTTACGACAAATGTACTCTTTGTAAGTCGCTTTGGTTAAAAGCGTCTGCTGAATGCCCTAAATGTAAAATGTAAGTTGCTTTGGACAAAAGCGTCTGCTAAATGCCCCTTTACCCTTTAGTAGAAAATGACACATCAAAGTCCAACTCGGGACACGTTGTGTGTTCCTTAAAGCACACAGTGGGTAAGGCGTCGGTGAATTATGACCCATCTTACCACTCTGATGAAGGCTCAGCAGCAACTTGCTGAAGATCCCTCTGTGGGACCTGCCATCCGGATGAGTGATGAGCACATCAACATCTCCGCATGTCGCCTTCCCCCTGCGGTAAGAGCCACACGCCATGGCCAGGAGGGTGGGGTCTATGGCATGAACAGCCTCTTTTACCTACACGGATGCACACATACACACACACACACACACAGCACAACAACCAATGATATAGAGGTACATTCATTATGAATTTCTAAGTGGTTTAAGAATGGCTATAGGATACAGGACAACTTATCAATTTCAAAACACATAAAGTCTATTGATAAAATGTATATACTTAGAAGATGCTGGTAGAATTTGCAGCCAGCATTTAGTAACGGTACTTTTATGGGTCTACCTAAATAAAGCTATAATACATTACATTGTGTACCTTTTTAATGAAGCTGGAAAGGGAGAGTGTGCAGAAGCAGGTCTCTTAACTTCATCTGCCTTGTTTGTGATGTTTTACAACAAAACAATGTGACGCTCAAAGCAATGGACAAGAGAAATGCTGCTGTCCAAAGCACCCTCAGGCCTCAGACCTCTTCAAAGGTCAACTCTTGTGAGGCGTGGAAACTATTTGCTTGATATTGTAGCCGACTAAAGTTTCAGAAAAGTGAAATAATTTAATCAAACTATATACTTGATGAACATGAAAATGAACATAAATTGGCCCTTTAATCGCTCTTTGTAACTTGGCATGTCGTATACTAGCAATGGTTAACCTAGCAATTGAAATGCTTGAAATTTGTTCTGGTGACTTTCTTACTGTATCAGCAGCAATGAAATATTTCACCTTCTTATGACAAATGTACTCTTTGTAAGTCGCTTTGGATAAAAGCGTCTGCTGAATGCCCCTAAATGTAAATGTAAACATCAAAGTTGCTGTTGTGTACATGAATACATTACCACTTTTTCAATAGCAGCAGCCTCTTCCCTGGGCATTCGGTCGAGAAGGTCATCATAGTGTTTGAGTCCTATCTTCTGAGTATTGCTGAGGTTTGCCTTTGTGCGTATGTCCTCTAAAGTGCGAAAGCCCTACAACAAAAATGCAGAATACAAAATGTAGCAACAATGCATTTTTTAAGTTTGGGTTGCTCCATCAAGGGATGAAGACAGCATTGTGCTATTCTAGGTGTTGACCGCTGTAGGTCTTCCATCTATTGCCAGTTACTTAACATCATGTAATAAAATATCAGGTCATTAGTACTGGGATGAGGTCAAACACTTGGTATAACGACACATACAGAGCCACAATCAAATGTGTGTCTGTGTGTGTGTGTGTGCGCGTGCGTCTGTGAGTGTGCGCTGATAAAATGACTCAGTGTTTTGCAGAAGCCTTGAGCCTTCTCTGACCTGTTGGTACCACAGCTGTGCAGTCTTGGCCCCTGCGCCCCAGATGTTTCCGAACAGCTCGAGGACGGGCACTGCCTCCCCTATGTGATCCAGTTTCCTCAGGTGCCCGCTCTCCATGATCTCGTCGATTTTGTCCGCCATGCGTTTGCCAATACCTGAAATCTGACACGCCTCCTGAAACAAATACAAATTGGGAAACCTATTCAATATTTTGCTTTCAGTTCACTAGCAACAGTCCCCCCACAATTGTTATCCAGTCTATGCTCACAATCCATGAACAGTTCAATGATACACTAATAATTCAGAAATCATTTAGATCCATGAACCTTGATTCATCCCTGGGACAAGAGATTTCAAACATCATTCATCCATAATCATATATAAGACATTCCAAAATATAACACTATGCATGTAAATGATACCTGATACGATGTTACTGGCTTGTGGTAGCTTTTGAGGGCATTGACAGCCTTGGAGTATCCCAAAGCCCTCCACTTATCCCCTTGATGTGTATAGGCCTTGGCCAGCATTTCCAGCTTGTCTGTAATGTGCTTGTTGAAGTTGCTGCTCTTGGACTCAGACGAACGGGCACAGACCCACTTGCTTGACACCGACGTGTGTTCAGAGGTTTGTGGCCTGGAGTCCGTGGCGGCGCTGGGACTCTCCTCCTTCGGATGTTGGCCAGTGATCAGGGCGTCCAGGTGATCCTGTGAAACGCTGTCTTCATCATGAACGTCTCCATTTTGGCTTTTTGCTATCTATGAATGAAAAAGAAACGGGGATTAGCAGATTAGAAATGCCGCCGAAGCATTGTTCATTATTTTCTGTTGCAACACAAAATACCAAGGCACAAAGGTAGACTGATAATGTCCTTTCAAGTTTACGTTAAAGTGATATACTGATTGAGGTTGTTATACATTCAAGACGGAGATAGTACAAACGACAGCTGCTGGTATTATATACATGATGTATACCATTTCTTCAGTCTCTTCTTGTTCTCTGGAATCCAATGCTGGTTCCACTATGTTCTGTTTAGCATGAGAGACATCGGGCAACTCTTCTGTTACCGTTCCTTGCGGTATGTTTGATTTCCTAATTGGAGAATCCAAAAAACATAGATAGTTATTAGGATAGGATAGATAATATATATAGGATAGATAATTCCATTTAAGTGGCCATGAACAAGAAAATTCAAGGCATTTTTTTTCCCCATAAAAGTAAAAGGAAAAGGGAACATCTATGATGAGTAATGAATTATACCTAATGTGTGTGCAAGTTTTCTTCTTCATATAATAAATGCAGTGTCACTATGTGGTTTTAGGATTATTCTAGGCAAGATATTATCCTATTTACCTATCAGAGATGAGAAGACTATAGCTATCTGTGTCCAGTAATTGTTTGGCAGTGACACAAGAGCTCAACCAGCTGCACTTTACAAGATCGACTGCAGGTGGCAGACAATCCTTCTTCAGTAGGCGGAGGGCGCGATCACTATCCATGTTGTCATCCACAACTACATGAGTGATCGTCGATCCGAAGGAATTTTCTGTTTTTCCTCCGTTCTGGTGGATTTGTCTCTGGAAGATCTGACACCTGGCATTCCCGATACCGGCTGGGAGGATGTATGCCGTGACCCCTCTGAATATATTTCCTGTAATAGACACAAAATACGTGCATAAAATCCAGTTATGTCTCATATTGTCTGTTTTTTCGTGAAGATTGGTATAAGTAAAACCCACACCTTAGCGAATTAAGTTAACACCCGTCTTCCTCACTCACTCACTCATTTCCAATCACAGTAGCATCAAGATTCAAAACATAACAGCACACCTGAGACAGCATCTCCTGAAGATTTTTTCAATGGCGGAGCATCTTTTTCCTCTTGCACCTTGGCTCGTTTAACTTTAGGGAAAGCTTTTAACACTCCGTGAAGTGACTCCATGTCTGACAAAGAAGAAAGTTCTGTATTATGTCAATATGTGACAACAACGCTAACACCGCTTTAGCTAACTTTGGAAATGCCTATGTGTGCAAAGATATAGTTGTGCTCTATATCTTTTTATCTAACTACATTAACAATAACTTACCTAATGCATTCTTGAGTCAATCCAACAATAAATAATCATTCATTTAAAACATTTAACAATAATTTTGCGTCGCCAATTCGATTTTCTATTTTCGGGAACTGAAAACATTCAAAGCTAAAAAAAAAAAAAAAAAACAC
>JAOPJK010035754.1:0-10528 GCA_027123565.1 Phycis chesteri
GTGTGTGTGTGTGTGTGTGTGTGTGTGTGTGTGTGTGTGTGTGTGTGTGTGTGTGTGTGTGTGTGTGTGTGCTAGCAAAACAACTAATAATCACAAGCACACGCACATCGAACATAATTATGAATGTATAAAAATATATGAATTCCCACACAATCCAGACAGTTGAAGCCCACACAACAACACAGACCGCTGAGAGCACCCCCACCCTCTCTGGCACCCGGTACTTCTGACTGGTAGACCACCGAGGGATATGGACTACTTTGGGGCTATGATGGAAGACACCCACAGTCCTGCTGCAGACACGGCATACTCCACGCCGTTGCATTGGAGCACAACTTTCTGCTGAGACCGCAAAGCGTGTTGGAGATGAATGATTTCAGACGATACGTGATACAATATATCACATCTCATTCAACAGTCAGTCTGAAGCTGAGAGATGCATATGAGCACTCTGACATATAATCGATCATGTAGGCTACAAATAGGCCTTATTCACCAACACAGATGCACACTTTGCCGTAAAGGAACGAAAACCATGCACATTTATTGTATGTAATAAATAAGTAAAATGATCGAACTTGAAAAAAATGTCTCATCGAATCTGACATTCATACAATCATACATTTTTTGATCCGGCGGGTTGAAGCGAACGGCTTCTGTGGTCTACTGGTGTTAATACTGACGTCAAGCGTGGCTTACCTTAACGAAATGAGTATCCGACTTCTTAGTAATTCTCAGTGCGTTATCATTTTCTTCCGAGCCGGCGCCAGGGCTCCTGCCTCCGCTGGGTACCACCGCCTGTAGCGCTGCTGCCCGGTGCTGAGAGGGGCTCCTGCCTCCGTTGGGTACCACCGCCTGTAGCGCAGCTGCGCGGAGCTGAAGGGGGCGGGAAGCCTCCGGATGGGGGGTGGTCCAACGACGCCGACAAGACGGTACCACGCGGTGAAGCAAACCTCGACAAATTATAAACATCTTTATTTTTTATTTTTTACATTTACCAATTAATACAAATTTATTGTTCATCATGATTAAAATTGCATTCAAATTAAAGCAGATTTTCGTATTAAAGCAGGTTCCGCTCCGCGGCGCTGGGGGGCGCTGTGGCTTCCTGCGCAGGCGCGTGATAAACCTTCCCGGATGACAGCGGTCTTTCCTTCCGGCTCCGGTCCCTAACCAAGTGTAAAGGTAAAGCGATACCCGGCATAGTAATCCTAAATTATCTTTAACATCGTATGTAATATTAAGTAATATTTATCACCGTGTAGCATAGTGTGTGTAGTATATACAAATATGGTCGTATTTCCCTACTAAATGCCTCGTACCATCAGATATAATGTTATTACTGCCAGCGTATCTCCCACTATACTGGTGTAGCCGCTGTCCATCTTGGCCATTTTGTTGGCATTCAAAACACACAAAGTCTACATGTGGTTCTATTAGTAACGTTAAACTCATGTCTGTTAGTTTGGCATATTGGCTATTTCACTGTTTTGATTAAAAGGTTTTCATCTGGTGTTTTACATGAGTAGCCTCCGCGGCGATCAGGCTAACAAGCTAGGAAAGGTAATGTGGCTCTCACTGCCCAGCCGACACTGTCTAACCCTATCCTCGCTTTGAACAGATGCTGATGCCCAAGAAAAATCGCATTGCTATCTATGAGCTCCTCTTCAAGGAGGGCGTCATGGTTGCAAAGAAAGATGTCCACCTGGCCAAGCACCCCGAGCTATCCGACAAGAACGTCCCCAACCTTCATGTGATGAAAGCCATGCTGGTGAGCAGGAGCCTGACTGATGTGTCGCTCACCTCCACTGCCGTCACATGGATCATGGATGCCAGCATTGCAGTAGCTCTTACGTTGTGCACTGTAAATGAAGTTGCGTTTCTTTAGTTCCCCAAATGTTGGCATCCAAATAATTGCACCATACACCCAAGGGCCAATGTAGAGCTCCATGGGGTGCAGAAGGCTGAATTACACTTATGTACACCATGGATCTCTACATTGGCCCACTGTTTGGATTTGAGTTGGTGATTCTCACTATAGTAAAAAAAATCACCAGATCCCATCACTGGTGATGTGAAGAGGATATATAATGTAGATTTTGCCATTGTACACAAGGTTGTTTTTTTTTTAGACACTCGTAACCTACGCGATGGCCTCTCTGGGCTGCACAGTGATGCAGATGCTCATGGGGTGCCTGCTCGCCACAGAAGTATAATCAGACTCGTGTTTGTCTGCCTTCTTTCCTCAGTCCCTGAAGTCGTGCGGGTACGTCAAGGAGCAGTTTGCCTGGCGCCACTTCTACTGGTACCTGACCAACGAGGGCATCCAGTACCTCAGGGACTTCCTCCACCTGCCCCCGGAGATTGTGCCCGCCACCCTGCGTCGCCAGACCCGCCCGGACACCGCCAGGCCCCGGCCCAAGGGTACGTCCCGTTGGCCTGTGGGGAATTATTTCACCGGCACTTTGAAGGGAGGCTGAGAACATTGAAAGCGTGTCTCTGCGGGATGCTTAAGTGTTAAGGGGTGTTGGAGCACCAGCCGACCCATACTGGGTTCAGTAGCCTTAAGATCCAGTCTGCTGTAGACACTCGGAAGCAAGGTTCCTTACTTGTACCTCCTTGTTGGCTTCAATCACTTTGGATGAAAAGGGCTGTTGAGTGAACGGAAGTGGCTGATTTATGAACTAACTTGTCAAACTGTGCGTATTTGGTGTAAGCCAGTGGGGAATCCTCTTCCACATGATGCTATTGTCCCAAAGTGCATACAAGTTGGTATGTTTTTATTGTTGTTGGATTTGCACTGGGGGGGGCTTGGTCATTCAGCTGATGTAGGCATGCTGAGTGGGGGCATTCCAGGGGTACTGTTAGTGTACATGTTAGTGGCTGAACTCTTGGTATACAGTCTCGTTCTTAGAAATGTAATTTATCTTCGTAAACAGCCCAAGATCTCATGGGCTGAAGACAGATGATGGGAAGCTTAGAAGACAAATGATCTAAATGTTATCCTCGACTCGCCAGTTTGGTTGTACGACAGCTACATGGTTAAAGTTTTACAAGCTAGCGCTTTACTGGTCCTTGATGCTCCGACTCTGATCTGATGATCACTCTAGCTTGACCCCAACATTCTTTTTGACAAATACCCTCATTTCTGGCTGGCTGTAGTTGGAGACTTGTATGTAGGTTGATTCTAGAGGTGTCCTCGACCAGCTGCTGTCTCCATACTTACTGTGTGGCTTCCTTTTCAGGAATGGAGGGAGAGAGGCCAGCACGCTTCAACCGTGGAGAGGCTGACAGAGATGCCTACAGACGTTCTACTGCACCCTGTACGTATACCACCGCTGCTGCTTGCTGTGGACTTCAAGTAGTGTTTAGCGTTTCTCTGACAACATTGATTCAGTAATCCCAAGTCATTCCCAAATGGACATTGTTTTCTATGTAAACCAAGTACCTAAGCAAACTGAACTCATACAGCCGTATCTGCAGACCTATGCATGTCCATGACTAGAGGCAGTGGTCTTTTTCCAATGGCAGGCTCATTAGCCTGTGTTAATAAGACCACTAGCTGATGTGGTTGCTGTGTTGTACTTAGTGTTACTGTTTGGTTCACAGCTGGTGCTGACAAGAAGGCAGAAGCTGGCGCTGGAGCTGCTACAGAGTTCCAGTTCGTAAGTACCACTGGTCTGCATGAACTGCATCTTTAAACATTCAATGACCTGAGTTTTGTGTTAATTGGTGTCTTTTGTCTCTTTTCCAGAGAGGTGGCTTTGGGCGTGGCCGAGGACAGCAGCCCCCTCAGTAATTTGCTGTTTTACTTTCTGTACAATAAAACATCAAAAACACAACATGCTGGCGTCACTGCTGCTTTCTACAGAAGTCTTGTTTGTTTGTGGATCTATTGCTCGGGAATACGCAACCAAGTATAAAGGTGGTAATCCCATGATGCTGAAACTGGGAGTAGTGTTTAATGAACCAACATGAGCTTGAGGTGGTTGTCCAATGGCAGGGCTCTATGTGCAGCCCTGCCATTGGACATCCAATTAAATTGTGGAACTGGCTCTACTTAAATGTATGCCACTGCATTCTTGGCATTTTCAGTCAGAATGTTTGCACATGGCAGTAACTGATGTGTAAACTCATTGAGGTGTGCTAGTGCAGCTTTCCTAAACCAGTGACCATGTGTTGGCTTAGAAGTCATCCTCATAATCCCTGATAACTAGCATTACCAAATAATGTGCTGGACCAGTTGATCCCAAAATGAAAGCAGGCTTGTATGTGAAATACTGGTGTTTATTTGTTGGCACATGTATATTACAATCTTCAGTCTTATCACTGGTTTACTCCACAGAAAAAAGTCCAGTGATGCATACCTTGTTGAACAATTACACACATGTAACTTCAAGGCTGAGCTCGATCAGAACAAGTGCTTGAGTGATTTTATTACATTTCTGCAGCTTGCTTCGGGGTAGAAATTAAACCAGAGGTAATGAGTGAAATGACTTCGTATCAAAACGTCTATGCTGAAGTAACCGCTATCTTCAAGTTACAATTTGTAGTACTTATGTTAACATTAGATGGCGCCAGAGGCTTCTAATTTGACCGTGTATGAGGGAGGGGAAACAAGTTTAATGACTAACAGTCACATGCTCCAAGTCGTATCAGAACAGAAAATGTTACAATTGGCGTTTTCACTCCAACTCAGCAACCGAGAGAACAGGGATTTCTGACCACGCATTACATCACCCCCTCCTAAAAACCCATTTGGGACATTTACAGTTACAGTAATGTTCAGTCCCTCGATGTTATTGGGACAAGTCCTCACATTCACTTTGCTATCATCACTACAGTAATAAGTCGATACCAACGTGCTGTAGCGGGGTAGGATACCTCCGTCCCACTTTTCAAGAGCGTTCACCTCAGAACCAACGGCACGCTGTTCTGCAGGTAAATCGCTAAACCTTTGAACACCACACCTTGTCAGCCCTGCGATAAAAGTACCTCAAAAGGTCAAAGATTCAAAACCCGTGAAAAGCATTTTCACAACCAAGATAAGAACTTCCTCTGCCTTTTCAAATACATTTGTCACCCTGGATCGATTAACTACGGGACTAGATCAGAGATGTCGTTACACAATTAGTAATTAACTATTCTGCAAGAACGATTCTCCCTCTAACGATGTGATGGGGAGCTCTGGAGCCACTGGCAAACCCACCACTGCCTTGCCAATCAGAGCAGAACATACGTGACAGACAAGTGGTTCAGCCAATCAGATTACAGATGTTACGTGTCCTATTCCTGGGCCTCTCTGTCCTCAAAAGGGAAATAAAACATTGATTTAAATCTGTGTACATATATTTACTTTGGTTTAAGGTAAATGTTTCTTGTTATAATAAATAGGCTCCTTCCTCTCACCCCAGAAGCTCGCAACATTCCTTGTTCTTAAGCCAACTTTTTTCTAAAAGGTGAAACGCGTCACCTCCAACCTCATGCCCACGTGGCTCCCAATAGAAAAGGTCAACCAACCGTTTGAAGCCCGACTGAAACACAACGTTGCACTCACAGACGGCCGTCGCTTGTACTCGTCTTTGATCTATACAGAAATTAACAATTTACAGTAAAAACGTCCTGCATGCTATCTACAACGCCTCCAGTTTCACAGTATTGCGCCGGCTGTATCCGACGACACAGCCTGCGTTAAGAGACATTAGCCAGACATTAGAGAAAAAAAAAACGAGAAAAAAAAAAAACCTATCCAAAAAGCATTTTACATGTTAAAAACAAGGTCTCAAACTGTACAAGGCTGTTTTGTTCTGCATCTAAACAAACAGCTTTAGATTCCTTTAAATTCTCAAGCAGGTGTTTTAAGTCTTTTTTGTTGTTGTTGAAAGGATGCAGATTAAATACTTCATGATGAAAAAAAAAAAAAAGTGCCCACAAAAACCCCATTTTAAAACACCTGTTTAGTGCTTTGATGAGCACAGTGAATGTAAACAATCGCTACTAACCAAAGTGAATGGGAAGAGTAGAATTAACGTAATAGTAAAGTAAGTTAAAGGACTGGACAACAAAGTGATATGTGCTGAATTTAGAACTGATAAAGCCATGGGTTCTGAGTGCGGCAGGAGGTCTCATTATATGCAACAAGTCATCCTCACCTTCAAACCAACTCAACCCTGGAGGTGTTCAAGGGCCCCTGCTGGACTAGGGGTGCTGTTGATTAGCCATTCCAACCCAGTTCAAACTCTACCCCTTAGTGACATCACAACCGGGAGCGTCCATCCAGACACAGTGAGCGCTCTGCCCGGTGGACTCTCCCACTTGTGATGTCACTACAGGGCAGACGTCCAGGCGGCCCGTGGTCCCGGCGGGTGGTGAACCAGGGGCTCTTTAAAGGGAACGACCGCGAGGAAAGAAGGGGTGGTTGTACATTCTTGTTCCACCGCCCTGCCCTCTCAGGACACACAGCAGTACGGGGTTCCACGGTGGATCTGTCGTGTTTGGCTAGTATTCCCCCCGATATACAGAAACATACTTGACACAATAACAAAATAAAAAACTTTCAAGGGGGCCCAAATCCTTCCGGTCTGTGAGACGTAGCCAAAAACAAGAAGTCAGACGACGCAGAGTAATCAGAAACCGAGGGGGGGGGGGTGCACACCGTCAGCATCACATCACCTGTGTGCACGAGACGGGACAAAACAGGGCTCAAGCAATGCGAGCTGTGCAACGCCATCCACACACGCCACGTCTTGGATCGTAAAAGGAAAGGAAGGGCCGCCTTTTTCACCACCATGTCCGAGCCATTTCAAAATCTGCCCTGTAGATGTGGGGCTGAGCCATCAAGCCACCTGTGATGTCACCAGGGGCTTCATTCCCAACACACACGGCATGTGGGAACTGAAAATGTGGAATTCCACATTCAGTCCCCACACCCATAGCGTTTAGAGCCAAGATGGCTGCCAGCTGATGACGGGTAGGGGAGATTTTAAAATGGCCACTCAACACCAGGGGCCCTTTAAGAGAGGGGACAGCACACCCATGCACACATTCTGTCACGGGGCGTAAAAACAAAACAGATGAGACGTCAACAATGACCACCAGAAGCCTTCAGCGTAAGCACTATGTACACAACGTTTACATCACAACAGTGAAAAGTAGTTCTTGCATTCAATAAATCACCGCGCTAAGGGTGCCTTAAGGAAAGATAAGTAGGAGTTTAGAGAAACTTCATGCAGTCGTCAGTGAAAAGAAGAAAATATAAAAACTACGTAACGGAGGGGGAGGGGGGGGGCAGTTAAAGAAACCATTAGTTTTTTTAATCGTTTGTCGTTTTTCATTTTCTCAGAATAGTCACCCATCACCCGTTGTGATCAAGTCTGTGCCAAAGCACTGGCACAAAGAGTTGGCAAGGCAAACCATGTTATTAGATACAAAACTAAGAACTACAACCCAAGAGGAGGAGAATCATATAAGGAAGAGTGCAGGTGGCCAGAAGAAAAGCAGCCGGGGGAGACGAGGGCCCGCAGGGCGTCCAGCTATCTGATCCCAGACACGGAGCTCTGGCTGAGGCTGTAGCCCGGGGACAGCTCCCCGCTGATGGAGGCCACCAGGGGAGAGCCGTTGCTGGTCAGACAGCCGTCCTGGAGGGCCTGGAAGTAGGTGGCCTGCACGGGCTTGTGGCGCCGCAGCACCTGCATGGCGTCGTCGATCTTGAACCACTCCCTCTTCCTCCCTGGGGACGGAGACGAACAAGCCGCTGTTGTTTTTGTTGAGCAGCAACAACAACACAGCAGAACAGCGAGTTACGGTAGATATTACAGAAGGCATGAACAAACAGCATTGCACAATACCCGGCGAGAGAGCCGGGAAACAACAGGGCATGGACTCAAATCCCTTAAATCGCTATCAATAATAATAATAATGCGGGCTGTGTGGGCCAGGGGCATGTGACTGCATGGGGAGAACTTTGCACGAATGATCTGGTTGTTTTGGTGGCGAGGGAAAACAAAGCGGTGGCTTTACCGATGTTGACCGAGTCCTCCCAGGCGTCCAGCAGCTCGGTGACCACCAGCACGTACACGTAGGTCCTGTGTTTCCTCTCGCGGTTCTGCTGGGAACAACCACAACGGTGACCTCCCGTGAATCCAAAGTCACATGATAAGGGGGCAAAACAAACAGGAGTGCCTTCTGCTCACCTCAAACACGCCGACCAGGCGGCCCAGAGTCCCCTTCACGCCGGCCTGTAGAGGGAGTGACAAAACAAACGGGGCGGGTCAGCGACACCAAGGTCAACGGCCGTGCACCAGGAAGCCCTGTGATGGCGGCGCCGGGCGGAGGGAGGCGGTGCGCACGCTGTGACCGGTTGCCACGGCGAGCCCGGTCAATGCAAAAGGAGAGCACTTAAGGTCTCATTAGTATCCATGGTAATGATGTTGAACAGATTTTTTAGACAAACCGCTCTTTGCTGCCAGATAGCAACAGGGGGGGGGAGGGAAATCCGTTCGGCCAATAAACCATGAATACTCTCACCACTCTATAAAAACACACGCGCGTCCGGACAACAATCCATTGGCATTAACGCACGTTCCTCTCCTCTCTTCCTAATGGCCGCTGAGTCTCAACTTTGCAGAGGTCACAACCTATTTTAAAAAGGCTAAACGCGACGATATTTCACACATACGAGTATAGCCAAACACTCGGGAAGATGCAGTTTGCGCGCCCCAGTGGTTGGCTGGTTGAAGACCAGAGACAGACAGAGGCCACTGCCTCTCCTCACGCTCTCCTTCAGGTTCCAGTTTCAGTCTATAAATAAGTGTTGACTGCACATGCTTTACCCTAGCCCCCCCACGTCTAACCAGGACATAAGGAGAGGAGGAGAAAGAACCCCACCCCTACAGTGCCAGCCATTAGGTAACAGGATCAAATTCCCCTTCATATGTCTCCCAGTACAGGAACAGAAAAGGGCTTCATGCCTCAAAACGATCTTGTGACCCAACTAGCCAATCAGACGGCGGCATCTCGAAAGAAGATGTCAGAAGTAGAGGGTGCTGGAGAACGCGCTGCGCCCGGTGTCCTCGCCGTGAGATAACGCCCGTGTGGATGCCATGTTTGATTACCAGCGGAGGGGGCGTGTCTAGCAGACACACAGAGGAAACCTCAGGGACCTTCGACCTGCTCTCGACTCATCCCACATTTCCACATCACCCTTGGCGCGTCTCCAGAGCAGCCAGCCCCAGGGTGACAGCACCTTCCCCCACGGGGCAGGGACCCACAGCGCTAAGCGCAGGCCCGTCAGGCCGGACCCTGTTGGACGAGGAGCTTGTGATCCTGGCTGAGTGGCGAGGCAGCGTGTGAGAGGGAAGCAGCACAATGGTGGTGAAAGGCCCATGGCTCGATGCTGGGGCTCTTTCAGTCCTTTGGACAAAACCGGTAGAGATGGATGTGACACCTCTACAGACTTAAAGCAGAGCAGAAACAGTGTTGGCAAGGACCACGGGAGCTGCTAAGCTGCCAGGGTGGGTGAGAGACTGCCAGTATAAGAGATGATATCAGCATCCATCCGAGGGAGAGCGAGAGTGCGAGAGAGAGAGAGAGAGAGCGAGAGAGAGAGAGAGAGGCTTCATAAGGTCAGCGATCCACAGAAGCCATCGTATGGAGGTCCCACACTCGGCCATCCTGGCCCTGTGACCAATCTGCTTAGATCCAAGAAGCTTACGCCCCCCCCCCCCCCCCTTTACACTGGGTTTCTATGGTGACCCAAGGGAGGGGGAGGGGGAGGGGGGCCAGCAATAGTTTAAGAAGACTTGTTGGACATTGCCCTTTCGGAATCCATTCCTTTATCATTCAATCAACATCAAACATTTTAGTTTTGTGGTTTCCAGAATTTACATAAAGAACAACTTAACTAAAATACTAACCTGGCAAAACCAAATGAACAAATATGAACTTGGTGGGACAATGGGTGATATTTGATTATTGAAGATGTCAAGTTTTTGTAAGCAATTTACAATGGAGACATCTGCAAGACCCTCTGATATGGTATTGGTGGAGGGATGTTCAGTACAAGGGAGAGCCACAAGGTTTGGGTAGAAAGACAAACTTTACTTTGTTGTTTGTTCCCTTTCCTGTCAGTTAACTGGTAGGCCCAGATATTACCATGCATGGTATTACCATTATTAGGCCTATCAGCACCATACTGTCCGACACACACCGCCTGTGGGAGCAGTGATGGGTCAACTCCCCAAACACTGCATACGTCTATTTATTCAGGCAACATGTCTCTTTCAACGCCTTCATCGAGGTGAGGCTCTGACTAATACGAGTGCTTTAACACAAACACAACAACAGTTTAGCCTCATTCCCTGACACGCTATGGGGCTTGGCAGCAGTGCTACAGCTAGTGGAGGTGGTCAGCCTGACCTCCACCAACACGTCCACAGCACTTTGTAACATGATGCTGTCGTGCAGCTTAGATGTTGCTAGGCTCTCCGTCCATGCAAACACGATGACTGCACTGACAGAACAGGTTCTT
>JAOPJK010036441.1:0-10505 GCA_027123565.1 Phycis chesteri
ATATGCATATATACACAAAATGTATAGCTAATAAACAGTCAGTGCCAGTTGGCCAGTGTGGTGAACTTTACTGTTTATAAATCCATCTCACTGCCACGGCAACAGAAACACACATGCACACACACAACAGACACAAAAACACCTAGCAACAGGTACTACACACACACACACACACACACACACAGGTTTTTAGCTAGATCTGTGGTTGTGAGGAGCAGCTATTTGTGGAGCTGCTGAATGTGACAAGAGGATCTGTCAGGTAAGATGTGTCCTAAACACACTGTCTACAACTATTCAGCCATTTAACTGAGTGTACTATCTAGAATGTACTCTGGCATAGTTGATATGGGTTGGAACAGCCTTTCCACTGGGAATCAAACATCCTGACCACTAGAAAATGCTGCAACGTGGATGTGTTCTCGTGTTGATACGGTGTTTCCTCATTTTTATAGGGAGCAGGATAGTGTAGTGGTTAGGGTGTTTGACACCTGGCTGAAAGGGTCTTCGTTCAATGTTCAGTCGACCTGCAGGCATCCTCGAGCACAATGCCTCATAACCTCCACCTGCCTCAATGCTCTGTATGTGAATTCAGTATTCAAAAATGCCAGATTTAGACAAGCATTGGGGTATTAAGATGGTTGTATAGAAAACTTTTTGAGAATGACTTGCAATCACCAAACATCATCATTCAAATACAACCAATGATCTACAGTCCATGTAAACAAGCCAACAACCACAGCTCCTTAATACAATCTGTCTGAGATTATCTCCTGTATTTTATTTACTAAATACATTCATAAATAGGTATAAATACATGGAGTACCTGCTAGTTTGACCTGTTCTCAGGGTCCCACAGGAAGTGACATCATGAAGGGGCTGTCCCAGCTGAGTCGGGGGTGTGGTCACGAGGAGAGACATGAGGGCCGCCTGGAGGTCTGTTTCACACCGCAGGTACCACCTACCTCAATGCACCACTGTTCCAGTCACACCAGCTGCTCTGTGTACCACTTGTCTATCAATCTATACATCGACCAATAGGATTACTACATCTGGAGGTCGCAGCAGTCTCTGATACGGCTGACCAATAGCAGCAGCCGTCTACCACAGGGAGTGGTGCCAACAGCTGCAAAAACCTATAGCACTCGCAGAGGGCACCTGCTGCTCTACGCAGAGGTGTGTGTGTGTTTGTGTTTTACATTCATGAAGTCAACATTGGTGAGAGCACAAAAAACTAGAATATCAGCAATAAAATATACATATAAATAATAATATGCATATCATAATACTATACTACCAATAATAATAATAAATTATGATGATGATGAATATATACATCAACAATGTCAAGAATAATAACATAACACAAAATAAACAAGCAGAAGATGAAATAAAGACAAAAGGTTAACAAATAGTAAGTGTTTTCATCTAAATTCTGATCCTATTGGCAGGATCAGATCACTATGTACACTGCCCACCAATCAGAGGCCAGAGCAAGGAGGAATGGGCTGGGCTCCCGACCAGACCGACAGGATGTTGGGGAGCCTAATAGAGCCCAGAGGAGCTCGGCGGCTGCCATGTTGAACTCTGGAAACAACAAGGTTGGAACCAAACAACTTAGTTTTACAGTATATTTTACATTTTGTCTTGATTTGCTGCCCTTATTTTAACTCTCTATTTTTCTTGCTAGATTTTTGTCTGACTGTTTAATTTTGTGATTATATCTGCTGTAAAGTGTCTTTGAAAACAAATAAAATGTATTATTATTTCTGCTGCTTACTGTTCTCTCACATACTTCTTACTGTTCTCTTGCATACTTCGTGCATACTTCTTATACTGATACTTTTATGAGTAATAGCGCATATAGTTTTGAAGATAATTAAAAGTTTCATATCCCATATGTGTGTTAGTGGCTGTTCGAATCAAAACATTAAAACATAGAAAACTGTATAAACAGCATCTCGCCCTGCGATATTTACATATATATTTTTTGCATGAAAATGTTCAACATAATGAGCTAAATGCATGTACATATGTACACATACATACGGATACATATGTATGCATACGGACATACATATACATACGTACACAATCACATAGTTAAACATGAATATACTCATACATACACATATACAAACATGTCCTACATACACATACGACAGGGGACGACAGTAGCTCAGTGGGTAGAGCGGGTGGACAGAGCAGGCCGTCCACTAACCGTAGGGTCGGCGGTTCGATCCCCTTGATCCCCCAACTGCCCACATGTCGAACCCCACAAATGTACTGATTGTAAGTCGCTTTGGACAAAAGCGTCTGCTAAATGCCCCCTTTACCCTTTACATAGAAAAACAAAACACTATGCTAGGATCATTAGAGGTGAGCATGATTCAGTATGAGCGTGGTGCCTCGCCCACCTTGACATTAAAGGTCAGTCTCCTCCTCTCCTCTCCAGGACTCCTACTTCTCCTCCAGAGCAGTTTCTTCTCTCCTTCCTCCTCGTAACCTTCCACCAGTTCCAGACCTCCGCCCCACCACCCTGCCCCCTCTCTGGAGGGTGCCCTCTCCTCTGTCCTTGCTCGACCCCATCACCAGAACAACAACCCAGAGGCTGACCTCAAGGCTGATCCCCAAGAGTTGGGGCAGGTCAGGGTTACAGATTCAGAGGTTCCACTGGACCCTCCTGGACCTGAAGGCTCCCAGACCCAGACTTCACTGTTATAGAGGTACCTAATGGGAGGGAAGGGTAGGGGAGCTGAATGAATGAATGGAGGATGGATGGACAGACATATAACTATATAGATATATCCATACCGAGGTGGTTCTGTGCTTGGCCCAGTTCTCCAGAGGATCACGAGACCACCTAACAAGCCTCAATCCTTGGTGTATGACAGGACACAATCCAGTGAAGAGTCAGGAAGAGCCCAGGTGAACTGACATCAGACACATAACAGACCATTCAGAGAGTACTTCCCTGTGGAATATGTTGTGATGGTCTAGTGTTGTACAGCCACACAGCAGAAAGCAGAAATACCACACCAACCACCCCAGAGAGGAGACTGGTACCACAGAGACGGGTCCGAAGGGGAATAACTGGCTCCCTGGATCTACCAGAAGAGCAGGCTTTCCTGCTGTCATACTAGAAGATAGAGAGGAGGAGGGCGATGAGGTGGGGGAGAAGCAGGAGGAGGAGACTGAGGAGGAGGAGACAGCCATGGTTGGTCCAGCTGATGAAGGTATGGGTGGATGGTGGATTCCTTCTGGAAATCTTCTCCTCTAGATCAGTTAGTATGGAGGACACTGGCCAGGAGATAGACGGGGAGGACAAGGTTCTTGTCTGTCTGTCTGTCTGTCTGTCTGTTTGTTTGTCTATATGTTCATATTGCTGTTCTGTAATTGTGTCCACAGTCAGACTATACAGAGCAGAGCCAACAGATGAACAGATAGACGGCATCCCATGCCGCACACACTGTACTATATGGTACAGTGTAGGTGTGCACTTGCTTCAGTTCAGGTGTTTATATAGTCACATTTATATATACCAAGTGTATATGGTTCGTGATTATAGTAGTTCTTACGTACCCCCAGATGTGTTCATATAGTAAGATCCATAGATGTTTACTTGGTACAGCCCATGTGTATTTCTATTGTTCCATCCAGTTGTATATTTCCAGGGGTGTTTATTCGGTATGATCCACAGGTGCAGATCTTCAATCTGTCCTCTTGGATGTCCCAAAGCCCCAGGAGGTCCAGTTGAATCCTACCCCCCAGGTAAGGCTGGGGTGATGACAACTCAAGAAATAAGTTGGATCTCACATGGATCCTGCCCGACCCTGCTAGTGATTGATCAGGGCAGAAACATTTGTAGGACTCAATATGTGACAACGCCTACCTCTTGACATCATATGGATCTATGTTCAAACTGTGTTGTATAGAATTATTTATTTAATTTCAATCTGATTAAACCAGGTTTGTCAGAACCAGCGAGAAAACCAGAAGCAGGGGGCTGGTATCCTGCTGGACCAGACCCGGCCTGGGACCCAAGTAAAAGAACCCAGTGGGTGTCAGGGTCTAGAAGAACCTCTGGTTGGACCACTGCTATTCCTACTTCAAGAACCTTCTGGGAGAACAAACCCACAGAACAGAGGTAGAGCTGTCCATCCCTCCATCGGTTCAGATATATAACCTGCTGTCTGTCTATCTGTCTGTACATCTATCCAACATACATCCGTCTGTCTATCCGCCCTTTCAGAGAAGAGAGGAGAACAGAGAATCCGAGGAAGGAGGGATGAAGGACATGGATGTAAAGGAGAGGGGGGAAGAAGTAAAGAAAAAGGAGCTGAGAAAGTCTGTGTGATTGTACTTCAGCCGTTAGGAGGTAATCCTTGGTGGAGATGGACATGATACATGTGTTAAAAAACATGATTAAAACTTAAATCAAATGTCTCTTATCCTCCCCTCTACTCATCACCTCCTCCCTCCTCTCTCTTCTCCTCTTCTCCCCCTCTGCTCCCTGTCTCCTCCAGAGATGTGTTCTCCTGTGGGGCTGATGCGTGTGGAGCATAGGAAAGGCCCAGGGAAGCAGAGTTCTCTGGCTGCTCTGCAGAACAGGCAGCTTGACCCCCAGACTGACCCCCATATTCTCCATGTCCTCCATGACCTCCAGGAGCCTGGGGGTACCAGCAGAGGGGTGGTGAGGGGAACACTGCCCCAGGTGCTGAGAGGTTTGGATAATGGTCTCACAAATTCTGATTTCATAATAACAATAACATTGATTGCATTTATAAAAGCCCTTACAAAGGCTCTTTGTTTTACTGCTTTTCTATTAGTGCAAGTACAACTAGAACCCGAGACGTCTGATACAGCAGTCAGATCCCGGTTTTGAAGCACAGTCCTAAATTGCATTTCCATTGCTTTGGGCAGTGCGGTAGAAGGCATTTCTTTCGTGATCACATGATCACGTGTTGGGAGGGTCAAGCCATTGGCTTAACACAGAAGAACAAACTATTTTCAAATTTAAGCCAAACAGGTAACTGTGTCACCACTTGATCTTGGATGATGCAAGAGTGTTTGCATTTCGGCCCTGATGGCAAGACTGGAGTGTCTTAGCTGGAGTTGGCCTCAGCTATGAGTTTGTATGTATGAGGTCCCGACCCATATTTTAAGAAACTGTGTTCTAACGCACTCCTCATGCACCTTCTGTATCTGTGTTTCTGTGTCAGAGTTCCAGGCAGGCAGGTCCATGGGCAGCCTGCTTTTGTGTCCTGATGGGGAGGTCATTCAGCTGTCCCTCAATGAGGACCACACACAGAGGCTCCAGCTGGCACGCCTTGATGATGTCACAGAGGAGGAGAAGGGTACAGTTAGCCGTGGAATAAAATATAAAGACAGTTTTTCTTTGTATATATTTCTCTCCTCTTCTCAATCTTTCTTAGTCTCTCTGCCCTGTGTCTTCCTCTAGGGGCCTGAACACACACAGAAATGTACACACACTCACAAACACACATGCAAACACACTCTCACACACACACAGACACACACACACAGCAATGACCTCAGCACACGATTCTTCCCAGAAAGGACCATCTACAAGAACCCAGCCGGTTGCTCTGGGCGACCAGTGTGTCAGTGTGTGATGTGTCAGGCTGCTCTGCTCGGGTAGGACATAAAGTGAACGGGATAGAGAATGGGATACCATGGGAGCTGGTTGAAAACACTGAGAGGGACTGCTGCTATAGGGTCACACCAAACCCTTACACAACACACACACCCACACACACTACACATCTATATTTACATTTAGGGCATTTAGCAGACGCTTTTTTCGAAAGCGACTTACAATAAGTAAATTTGTCAGAAGAAGGTGAAACACTTCATTGCTGTTAATACAGTAAGCAGTCACCAGAACAAGTTTCAAGCATTTCAATGGCTAGGTTAACCATTGCTAGTATACAACATCTCTGAAAGATGATTAAAGAGCAATTATAAAGTGGGGGGTAGAGGATGGATGTCATGCAGGGTTCAGGTGAACTCTGAACAAGTGAGTCTTGAGTCTCTTCCGGAAGATGGGGAGTGACTCCGCAGGCTTGACATTGGCAGAGAGCTCGTTCCACCACTGCGGTGCCAAAACGGAGAAGAGTTATGATTTCGCCGTCTGACCTTTTCCTCCTTTTAGTGATGGAGGTACCAGTCGACCAGCTGAGGTAGTTGAGATAGTTGAGCGGAGTGCTCGAGCTGGGGCGTGGGGTTTCACTAATGCAACACTGTACAATCAACATCACACAATTCAATACAATACACACACCTGCCTGTCTACATACACTCTCCAGGAACATGTGGTCTTATTCATCATAACTTACATGCAAACACCATTGGGTTGTACTGTGCCCTAATGGGCTACACAGGGACTATAACCACTAACGCTCTAGTAATCATTTGCAATATTATGGGTTTCCAGAGGGGGAGATGGATTTAGATCAGGAAGTGGATCACCACAGGTCCAGAAAGCAGGTGAGGGCTGAACCAGCAACTTTCCAGCATGTAGAGGTCAAACATCTTGCCCATGGAAACTGTATCATACAGCACTGTGTTGTGTTGCTGGTTCTATTTCCCAGTTGCCAGGAGGTACCATGACCCCATCAGCCCACAGGAACAACCAGGACTCTTCATCTGGGACCAAGGAAATCACCCACCTGGTTACAACCAAACCCTTTCTCTTTGTAATTTAGCAGGCGGTATTATCCGAAGCAACTAACAAGTTCTACATTTCATCTTATATATCATCTCTTTATGTTGGAGGTATCTCAGGAACCGAACTGTGGAACTAAGAAAAACAACGATCAATGTTTTCTTCTGTCTGTCCATCTGTCCATTCATTTGTCCATCCATGTCTGTTTGTCTGTGTCTCTGAATGTCTGATGATTGTAATTCTCTTCCAGTCCATAGAGGTACCAGGTGTACCACAGCCAGACCCAAGACCAGCCACAAGACCTTGTGACCAAGGTAGAGACCAAGGTAGAGACCAAGGTAGGGACCAAGGTAGGGTCGAGCAACCAGGGTAGGATCTAGGGACCATTTTAGGTATCTAGGGTCATTGGTAGAGTTCTAGGGACCAAGGTAAGGTCTAGGAACCAAAGTAGGTTCTTGGGACCAAGGTAGGATTTAGGGACCAAGGTAAGGTCTAGGGACCAAGGTAGGATTTAGGGGCCAGGATAGGGTCTGGGGACAGCCAAGGGACCAAGGTTATATTTAAGACAAACATTTTAAGACGTATGCCGCGCATAGTGTTCCCTTATTGGTTGTTTGTGTGTTGTCACTGTCAGAGCAACGCTTTCGTACGTGTTTGTTTCATTTCACATATTTTTGGTATAGCTTCTTTCTACTTTAATGTTATGCAGTTCTACTGAACAGTGAACTTTGTTTTGCTCTTTGTTTTGTGCAGTGGTAGCAAACCTGGTGTCTCCTCTCATATCCATGGCAGCAGAAGACTCAAGTACAAAGACAGCTGAGGAAACAAGGCATGGACGAAGAAAGGGTGTGAGGAAGAAGACAGAAAATGAAGTGCTGGGGAGGGCAGATGATGTAAATAAGGATGAGGGCAGGCCCTGTCCACCACCAGCCAATAGCAAACAGGCTGCTTGGGAGACTACAGTCAATAGATACGTAGATACGTATCTCACCTCAGGGTGGGTTATAACCACATTCAGAGGATCTTTGATATGGATTGGCTCAATCAGCCAAACAACTATAATTTAATTATAGTAATTCCACCCAAACTGAACCTGGTATCAGAAAACATACATAAAATAGCTCTGATTTGGAATAAAAAAATATTCAAGGATTTTTTGTAATGATTATATGTATTTACAACCCTAAATCATGAAAATTTTGCCTTTAAAGGGACTTTGATAAAATGAGAATTTATTATCCCATCTACCATCCTGAGCCAGGGGTGTTAACCTGCCATTTGTGTTCCCAGGGAGGAGGCCTCACAGCCAGCCAGGCTGCCCAACAACTCCCCTCCATCCACTACTCCAGGAGGCACTGGTCGAACCAGAAAGCAGGAGAAAGAACACACAACCACAGGGTATGACACAGACACACACACACACACACACACACACACACACAAGGATGTTCATTAACTATTAACTCGCTGGTCAGACAAGAAAAGCGTGGGAGGCAGGCAGGAAACAGAACTCACCGGGACCAGAAGAAGAAAGACAGGAGGAGGCGGAGCCTGTCAGAGCAACCACAAAATGGTGATCCCCAAATCAGGAACCAGGAGAAGGAAGAGAAAGTCAACCGTCAGGAGGATACAGAAACTCACAACATAGCCATTTCCATGGTTACGGTAGAGACCGATGTACACAATAGAGACGTTATTTACAAAGTTATTGATTGATCACTGGTTGATTGACAGTTGATGTCATTGCTTGCTTTCAGAGAGACAAAAGAGAGAGAGGAGAGGAAATGCAGATTGTGGAGGAAGAGGAGGAGAAGCAGTCGTCTACGAGGAAGAGGAGAGGAAACTGGAAAGAGTTTGTTGTTGGTGAGACATCTCTTCAGTTCTTCATCTTGCTGTAATCTCTCAATCATCTCTTTTTTCACATCAGTATGAGGTGTAAAATGGAAAATAATCCACACAATCAGGTTTTGCAAAATGTACTTAATGTTACAAATTAATTTTAAATGCATTGGTGTGTATATTGTGCAATCACATATGAGTTTTTTGTTATGGGTAAATTAACTTGCGGCAACACATGTGGAACCTGCTCCACGCCGAACAGCTCTAGTTAATTTGTATAAACCAAGGGCCACTGTCATCTGTTGAGCCAATCGTAGTTTAGGAAGGAATCACCCCATTTCCTTTGGGCTAATCAGAGCTAAGTTAATCAGAGAGTCTGAAGGGAGAATCCAGCATTCATTTTAGTAATGGCAATTGCTGCTGACCACAATTACTCCGGTCTAAAACTCATAAACATAAACATAAACACGTTTTTTTCATAAACATCCTCTCCTCTCCCCCTTCCTCTCCTCCCATCTCCCACCACTCCTTCTATCTCCCCTCGTCTCACCTTCTCCTCTACTGCTCTCATCTCCTCCTCCTCCTCCTCCTCCTCCTCTCCTATTCTAGGTAAACCAAAGGATTCTGTATTGGAAGATAAAAGAGTGAGACAGACCAAAATAGAGACAAACAGATTGAACAAAAGAAAGACAGAAATAGAGACAGACAGAGGGACAAGCAGACGGACAGATAAAGAGACAGACAAATACACAGAGAGATTGACAGGTAGTGAGACAGGCAGCAAAACAAGCAAACAGACAGACAGAGAGACAGGCAGATACACAGAGAGTGAGACAGATGGCTCCATCTTGACCACTGAAGAGCAGATGAGCAACAGTCAATCAGGGAGCCTCTCTGGGTCAGCTGTCACCACGTCCTCTCATCAGAGAAGCTCGCTGCAGGCCACTCCTTCATCTCGAGGAGCGAGGGCAGAGGGGAGAATTGGGAGTATGTCTTCAATGAGCTCCGCTGTCATGGTAACCAAGGAACAGCTGATACTGGACATGGTCCAATCAGAGGTAGGCTGAACCTTAGATCTTCCTCCTTATGATGACTGTTGAGATTCTGACATTAATATGAAAAAAATCAATAAATAAAATAATATATACAACTTAAAGTTGTATGTGTGTGTGTGTGTTTGTGTGTGTCTGCCTATGTTATGCTTGTGTATGTATGAGTTAGCCCCCTGTGAGGAACATGGCTGCGGCTGCAGAAACACGTTCAGACCAGCAGAGGGCAGCACAGAGCGTCGGGAAGTACCGGAAGGAGGTGGAAAAGAAGAAACGGGAGAAAGCGGAGGAGAGGATACAGCAAGAGAAGGAGGAGAGAGAGGGGAGGATGTGCAAGGAGCTGGAAGAGGAGAGGAGATGGAGGGCAGAGGAGCTCAGGTTCAATTCAACTCAAACTCAAACTTCTGCTGTGTTAATATGAGGAACTCAATGAGCAAATACATGGAAATGGCGAATAATATACATAGAACTACAAACATGTTGTATATTGTATGTATGTTGTCTGAAATATGCACCTACACTCAAGCCAACATATGTCATAATACATTTTATATTATATATAATATGTATAAAGTTATATAATATGTCTTCTTAAGCAGATTACAGAGAGAGAGTGCGGAGGAGCAGAGGAGGGCACAAGAAGAGGAGAAAGTGGAGGTAGAGAGACAGGAGCTGGCTAAAAGAGAGTCAGAGAGGAGGCGGCAGGAGGAAAGGAAGAGACTGAGAGAGAGACAACAGAGACTGAGAGAGGAGGAGGAGAGACGGAGAGCAGGTGAGGAGAAAAACACATGTTATCTATAGAGTTAGTTTACCGGCACACCAGATAGGTAAACAACCTCAGTTGTGGTTCATTTACAGATCAATAAACTGAGTTGTAGTTTTTTTACGGTAAACACATTGAGTTGTAGTTGTTGCTTTGTCAAAAGCAACAA
>JAOPJK010036971.1:0-10495 GCA_027123565.1 Phycis chesteri
GGGGAGAGAGGGTATTCGATATGCTGCTTTTGATTTGTTCGTCTGTGAAATAAGAGTCGCGGCAACCTCAGGGAAGAGGAAGAAGTTACTCCACCGGGGAGAGATAGTTCAGTTAGGCCAGAGGATGCAGGTGGTGTAATTTCCAAGATGGATTCTTTCTGACCAAATGAAAGAGACACGAGCGTAGCGTTCACTGCCCTGCCTGGGCTTGGATATGGAAGGTCAGCCTTTAAGATGACTCTTGGCACTGCTGATTTACATTAGCAGATAGAGTGTCATGTCCACTCTGAATCAAATTGATGAGATTACCTGTGCCAAATGGTTCACCGCCCCTGTTTCACTGGAAACCTCGTCGTTGGCGTTTTATGAACGTTGCTCGGCTCTCTGAAGTTACACTTTGATATTATTTTGCGGGTTTTTAAAATTTTCGATTATGGTTGCTATGAAGTCATTTTGGCAGATGCGTTTATCCACTTCTGTGAGCGCTGCTCCGCGCTGTGTAGCAGGTAGGCGCGCAACGCACCCATCGCCCACTGAAAGCAGCCCGTTGAGAGAACCTCACAGAGAACATAGAACCACATACACAGCACCCTTGAGCCCGGGACGGGGCCCAGAGGCCTTGGGCAGTGACAGATGACTTCTCAGTGAATTTAGATACATGTCACAATGTAGGGGCAGGGGTAAGGCTTCTTAGACTAAGATACTTACAAGTTATGCTGAGGACATGCCAACCCACAACTCAGAGGGGATGTTGTATTTTAGAAATGGTCAAGCTTTTGTATTCTGGTCATGGAGATTAGGATTAGAGTCTTCAGGCTCATGAATACTGTTCAGTTAGAAATGTTACTAGAAGTGGTACCAATAACAAGCCAATAATAAGTGGTAACAATAACAATAATAAAACTAATACTACTACTACTACTACTTCTAATAATAATAATTATTATTATTCAGACGATCAGTCAACACATGATCTTTAAAATAAAAGGCAGCACTTTGATAAAGTAACAATATGTGATCATTTGTTTCACAAAATTAGCTGCCAGTAGAATATCAATAGCTTTCCACAGGTTGCCAGCCTGTTCGTTAGTCTCATAGCAGGCACAAATAGCTTTTTGGCAGTTTGCAGTGAAAATAACTCTTTTTTTACTGTTCCATCTGTTTTTAATCAAATGGATGTTAGACAGATAGTGGGTGATGTTTTTATGTATCTCAGCTTGACAACTGTTTGCTTAGTGGGGAATATACATGATGTAATATGTGTGATCATGACTAATTGTAAATGCCTAAAAATACATCAGAACAATTTTTATGAATAAAAATGGTTGATATGTCAGGGATCACTGGGATTTTTGGGTGTTAAACATTCAGTGAAGACTCAATTGATTACATCAAAACAGCCTTTTAATTTTCCTTAATGGCTTCATTCTAAAAATAAGCTTTATCAATCAATGAGTGTATATTGATCAACAACCGAGATAACTTCACGGTTTTACTCAAAGCAATCGATGCTATTAGTAGGCCTACTTAGCAGGCCTACTTAGCATTGTTTTTGGTCATTTATTTCCCCACTGAAGGCATCTCTAATATTGAGATTTGTGACTAATGTAATAGTAATATCGGGGTATTGTGATATGACATCTGACGTCTTTGCGTTTACTGGGACTGTGTGCCATAGATAGTCTCATGGCATGTGCAAATGAGCGATAGAGAGACACAGGGTGAGAGAGACAGAGAGACAGAGGGACCTCTGGCATGCTGTTGGAATGGGATTACCCTGAAGCATGTGGGCCTGTTACGGTTTCGATCCCGAAAATCCCATGTGATACCACACTCATTACTCAAATAATTTACTCCACGTCCTCTTCTTCGATAACTACTAACTGACTACCCCATCCGCTACACTCCCTTAAAGCTGTGTCCTGATCACCGCACTGATTCAGTGAACTAGGCTGTCATACTGCTACCTATCAAGGGGGCCTGTGTGCACCCAGGCCTGCTGCTCTCAGCGGTGGAAAACTTCCATTTTAAAGCAGTCAACAATCATATTCACCATTCCATCAATGTTTCCTACATCCATCCGCTCATACTTTTCATCCATCCATCTACTCATTAATTCATGAATCCATATATTTACATAGACATTCCTGTCTTAGGTTAATTTAGGTTAAGTATGTTTTCTCTTTCTCTCCTGTCATACAGGGTGTTTAACCCCAACCCAAATTTTGACACAAATGAATTTGAACACGGTTTTCGACCTGTGTAATTATAGGAAATAACTGATGGATGCGCTGACAGCAAGATTGCAAATGAGCGAAAGAACCAAAAGACCCATCACCATACTGTGATAGTCCTCTCAAACAAGCTCACTGTTTCCTTACAAGGGACAACTCACAATTGAAATTGCTACAGCCAGAGCAGGAGACCCTGGTATATATGCTTTGACTTGATCTGTTTTAGAAATGGGGCATTTATTATTTTTTGCTTCCACATGACATGCAGCCCTGTTAACACACCCACCTGTGTAACTAAGGCTGGCGTCTGTAGAAGATGTCTCCTCCTGTGTCGATGACAGACAATTTCCTTGACGTGGAAACCTAATTACCTTGTGTGCTCTACGCTGGTCTCTTTGACACCATCAAAGGATGTATGGCGTCTAGCAGCGAGCACACTTACGTGCCTCGCATGTCCTATTGCGGGCTTTGCTTTACTCCATATAGAGTTGGCATGGTGGTAGTCTTATGTTCTCCTCTGTACGCTATAGTCATACACCTTGGTTCATACTGCTCGTTAAGTATTTGCAGTGCGGCATTTCAATGGGCGCGGATTAACAGAGTGGAACTGGAGGTAATTAGTGGAAGGAATGGAAGGGGCTGCAGTGAATACATGCAAGGCATGCATTCAGGTGGACACGGACTTACATGCGCAGCGTTAGTTCAGTGCTCGCGCTAGGGAGACCTGCATGCATGCAACCCCAAGTGCTGTGCACCACAGCAAACAGCCTTAGGTGAGCGTGCACAGGCGTAAAGTGTGTGCGCACCCAAGCCATTATGGTGCACAGCAAACATGGACAGGTACAAACACACACATGCACACAGCAGTTCACAATATATCAAGCGTTATTATGTGAGATAGCTCGTAGCTCAAAGTGTCTCAGCCTGTGCCATTCTGTAGTGGGAGAACTGGATGCCGTTGACAGGATAAATTTATTATAATTGAAATGCAAATGACGAGAGACAGCCCCTCATTGGTATTCATAAGTCTTATCGCTGGTAATCATTAAGCTGCCGAACAATGTCCCCATCCTTCTTGTGTGTTCCTTGCCAAGCAGAGCCAAGCTAGGTGAGTTAAGTTCAGTCTGCAGCCTGATGTGAGAGGACCGGTTCATCAAATCAAACGTATCATTAGCAGAAATGCTGTTGATTGTGCAGTTATAGTCACCCCAAAATAAAGCTATACCACCCGTTCTTTATCCCCCATCAAATTGTTTCAAACTCCATTGGAAAATGGCAAAAGTCGTAAAGTCTCGCAGCCTCTCTTGCCATTTTACCCCAATTTCCTTTTTTGCCTCGCCTGCCAAAGCATCAGTTGTTACTTCTGGAGGAAGAGTACACACACAGGCAAATACAATCATTCCCATCACTAAGGCCCGCCATCTGCCCCGGCAACAAGCCAATGATGAATAGCTTTCCACTTGCCATGGGAAAAATACAACCGTCTTCGGCTTCGTAGCTCTAGTGTGGAAAAAAAATATTCCAGAAAAGCAAACTTGCGTCGCTATCTGTTTTGCACTACAATGACGAGTTGATTAAAATGAAATCCAGGTCTTCCTAAAGGCACACCCTGTGTGTGAGTGATTGTGTGCGAGTGATATAAGTCATATGTGCGATAAGGCTATCTGAACATAACAGGCCCTATGAGCTGATCAGAGAGCCGTTGGTGGACGATAGCACTCAATAAGAGCAGGCCGGCGATGTGGTGGCAGAGGGAGGTAATGTCATGTTCTTTGTAACAATTTTCTGTTAGTCAGAGTATGCAGCCAAACCGACACTCAAGGACAACGACACAATCCCGACAGTAGTAAATAAGGAAATATTGCAATATGGCGGTGTACCTATAAAGCCTTCTTTGGGCTGTCACTGTGCTTGTGGAGTCGCTCCCCTTCACGTTCTTATTAAAGACGGCTCACGCGAGGACATCTGTGATTATTAGGTTGTGCTCTTTTGTAGCACTGTCATGTGCATGAATCAAGTCCATGTTATTCATAAAGCTCCTTAAAGGAAATCACAACAATTCATTTGCCACAGCAGTCGCCCGGGAGAGAAAGACAAAGACAGACAGAGAGAGAGACAGAGATGTGATCTGTCTCTCTCTGTCTGTGTATGTGTGTTATCATGTGTGTGTTATCACGTGTGTGTTTGTGTATGCGTGTGTGTATGTTATTGTGTGTTTTATCGTGTGTGTGTGTGTGTGTGTGTGTGTACTTTAAGGTAACATAAACCTGTGGCATTGATTTTTCCACTAGCGTCCAGAATGGAGCCTATAACATTCAGGAAAGATGACCTTCTGCAAAAACCAAACAAAAAAACACAGACATGCTCTAAAAGAATGCCAACTAAAGTTAGAGGCAATTATTAAATAACTGAATATAAATTACAGTCCTTCTGTCTTTTTTATCCACCTTTTCATCACCCACAATGCTCAGTAAAGGGCTTGATGATGATGTTTGGGTGGATCCTTCCTATGGTTTGCTTTTAAAAACTAGTGGAGGACAGAGACCACCATTTCCAGTGTGTGTTCTTTGAGACGTATGTGATTCAAACTCATGTTATTCCAACTTGTGTATGTTTTTCGTGCTCATTTAGGTAATTTGTATGTAGTTCAACAGAAATAATAATTAGCAGAACGAAGAACATTGTTCCAATCATAGTCGTTTTAGAGCATGAATTAATGGCTGGAATAGTAACTTGACTGAGCATAATTAATTAATTTGTTTCAACGAAATATAATTTGAGACCAGACCAATTATAGTTGCGAGAGACAAAGATATATACAGTATATCAATTAATTTATTTGTTATAATGAAATAGAGTGAAATAGAGAGGACGTGGAAAAACAAAGAAGATAAGGTGATGAGGTGGTGTGAGGCTCAGTGAAGCCCAATAAGCTCCTAAACCATGTCGATTTTTTTTTTAACCATCTCAAATCTTCAATGGCTCTCTGGGGGTCTATCATAAATGTCCCTTTTTCGTTCATTCTATTTCTTCTTCCGAGAGACACATTTGTGACAGACCCCCGGGACTTAAGCCATAGGGCCAGCAGGGCTCAGATTGGTTCGATTCCACTCCAGGTTTTTTCCGGACAGCTGGTGACCAAAAGTCCTCAAAATCTGGCAGTTGAGAAAGATTGGCGTGTGCTTTGACTCCATTAGTCGCCCATTTTATTCATGCCGCCTGTTCATTCATATTTGACACCAGAAGAAGTGAAGTCGCGGACGGTCAGCGAGTGATTTAATAATTGATCCGTGCTGACGTTGAGTGGCACAGAGCATTATATCACTCAGAGGATAATTAATCAACACTTGGAGCGGCTCTAGTGACGACCAAACAGCCAAGATTTGCTCTGTTCAAACCAGTGGAGATTAAAAAAAACCGAACACTCTCTCGCCCTGGAACTAGAAGTGATTAGATTAATGGTTTGCATGCCCATTTGTGGTTTTGAATGCAGAACGTCCGAGATATGCAGTCATACACACATGCCGAATCTCTCGCCCATCCACAGTCCTTGCTCATGATGATGAGTAATGACTTTTCTTTTATTTAATGTCGTGATCATAAACGATTCCCAGCCCCAAAGGGTGTACAAGACACTTATTCACAAACAACAATGATCACGCAAGATATAAGATCAAGATCAAGAAAGAAACGCACGTATCGCACGTCATGCGTGAAACGAAAACCCTGGACATGAGTCTGTGTCGTCACAGATCCATGCAGCCATGCACACTCACATGCACATTCATACGCACACTCACGCAAACTCACACCCGCTTTCACACACGTTATTCGCTTAGTATGCGTGGAGCGTCGCTTCTCCCTCACCCCTGATCATTAAAGGACACATATCTCAAAGATAACTGACATCACAAATCCTCACCGACACGATTTTCTACAGGCGTCAATCGAGTCATGAGATGTTTCTTTTTAGATGTCTTTTGATGTGATATTGAATACAGTGATCAAGATGGTTTTTTTTCTTGAGCAGATGAGTCACAGTGTTCAACAAAAGACTCACCCACGACGACCTACACAAAAACAACATTTATTTATTTCACGTCTAGCTTTTTTTTGTCAGGAAGGAGTATTTTGAGGGGGAAAAAGTAACTTGATCTGCTTTGATTTCTTTGATTGCTAATTGTACCTTTCCGTCACACGCGTTTCGACGCGGGAAGAAGCGACAGAAACCTGAGTCGCGGCCGGCATCCCCGGGCTTTGGTTTTACTCCCGTCGTTGAGTCACGGACGGTCTTCCCAGCCAAGGCAGTTGTTTCGATTGTTGGCCTTTGATATATGTCTTTACTTTGATTGCCTCGCCACGTTTGAGAATCAATACTTTCCAGTATGAGCCAATGTACTCTTTAGGTTGAAATTCTGGATGCTTGATGCTGGACGGATGGATGACTGGTGGAATGAGGGCTGGAGGGAGAGAGGGATGGATTGATGATGGATGGCTGGCTGAATGGAGGGATAGAGGGATGGATGGATGGGTGGCAGACGGAGGTGTAGATTTTGATCTCCCACATATCCAGTGAGTACATAGCACACATGCAGTCTAAAAAAGTATAATGTAAAGCACTCATCACTCAACACTTTTGTGTATTTTGTGTCGTGTTTTTTTTGTCTTCCCAGGGTATTCCTTCAATCTGGAGCGTCACCCCCCTGCTACCCCAACTCTCTCCTGTACCACGGAGCACGGGGGGCAGCAGAGCGGGACCAGGAGCCCCACTCAGGCCACAGAAACACCAGTCAACGCCCAGGCTCTCAGGATGGGGTGCACCGCCGTGCAAGCTTCTAGCTTTGGCCGGGGAGCCATCGGCCAGTGCCAGGCCTGAGCCGGAGCGCCGGAGAGCAGGCCGAGGGAGCGCGGAGGAGGGTGTGGGGGTGGACCCGTCCAAGCGGGGAGCGTGACACCACCAGCTGCCAGGGCTCAAGGCGCGGGCCCGACCCGAAGCGGGATCATGTTCGTGCAGCAGGCCCAGTCGTGGATGCCCTACCTGGCCAACTCACTGCTCTGGGTAGGGCTGGTGTCCGTCTGCCTGGCCACGGCGCACGGCCAGCAGCACCCCGTGGTCACCACTAACTACGGGAAGCTACGCGGCGTGAAGGTGACGCTGCCAAACGAGATCTTGGGACCCGTGGAGCAGTACCTGGGGATCCCGTACGCGTTGGCCCCAACAGGGGAGCGGCGCTTCCAGGCGCCGGAACCGCCAATGTCGTGGCCGGGCATCCGCAATGCCACTCAGTTTGCGCCAGTGTGTCCTCAGTTCTTGGAGGACCGCTTTTTACTGAACGACATGCTGCCCGTGTGGTTCACGGCCAACTTGGATACGGTGGTGACCTACGTGCAGGATCAGAGCGAGGACTGCCTGTACCTGAACATCTACGTTCCCACAGAGGATGGTAGGTCCATTCAGTGTGTTTTTATTTGTGTCTGCTTGATTTGTTTTGATTTTGGGGGACATCCGTGTATGTGGCCGGTGGAAAAAAACTATTAGCGTCAAACAACACGAGTGGCAATGGGTTGTGTTGACCTTGGATCCACAGTTTTCAACATCAAAATGATCAAAATCACCCCCCCCCCCAAAAAAAGATAATGGAACGTTTGTGTTGGCTCACAAAAAGCACTTACTTCACTCCTTCTTGTCTGAGAGGCTTTTTTTTTGGTCAGAAATTGTTGACAAAAGCAGTCGTTGATTTTGCCAAAAATGTCTTCACACAAAGTAGTCATTCCTACTTCTTTGGGCACTCAGAGTACTGCTGTGAAAGAACAGTCCCCCCTTTAACTTCCGAGAGCTTTTTTCAGGCTACACTACCAAGTACTGCTCGCTGTGTTACATAAAGACATAAAATAATTGGGGAATACTGAGTCTTCGCTCTCCGATCCCCTTTGAAGTTGTTATTTTCCTGATTTTCCACAAGGCATAAAACTACTTGTATATTTTTTTGACTGAACACTAGGGGAGTAGGTGCAGGTCGCTCATTGTGCTAAAACGGTAATGCATCCCGCGCCATCTATCTCAAGTCACGTCAAACAAATTCTAAGTAGGGCAAGGGTATATAACAGCATGGTAGGTGAAAGCTAGCTGGCACAGAAGCTCTGTAGTGAGGACAACTGATGGTCCTGGGTTCAAACTCCCACTGGGACACTTCTGTGCAGAGTTTGCAAACTTTCTGGGCTATATGTCTTGGAACGACATGGCGCATGTTAGTATATGTCTTGGAAAGACACGTAGCATGTTAGTATACTTAGCATGCTACTTAGCATGTGTGGATACTTACAATGTCATGGTATTTAGCATGTCATGTCAATACCTTATGCTCAGAAAGCCTTCCTGGCTAAATAACGGTAATAAAAACAAATAAAAACAAATAAACTGCCTTCATTTAGAGGCCCTTGAAATGTCAGGGATGACAGGGGGTTCTAGATGTTTCTAAAGCAGGAAGGGCTCCCTTGCGGTTGCTCTTGGAAGGTTATTGAGTCACGCGGACACGGTCCTCGGGTACGACGAATACAATATGTTGACAGCTCAGTGCTAAATTTAGCCGGAACCGCTGGTAACACACGGCAGATTAAAAAGTGCACGATCGGGATAATCTCCCAATCCGTGGGCTCCAGATGCAGCGATGGGTGTCAGCTTGGTGTGTTCACACTGCTGACTTTGGCCTACCGCTGGTTAGCACATGAAGTAGAACCATATTCTGTCCCTCCTACTGCCTGTTTTCAAAGGTGTGAACAGTGTAACAGTGTCAAGTGAGCATGCTATTCATATACCAGCTTTTTAAACCATTACCGTTTCAGAATCTGAATTATTTTATTTTGATAAGTCGTTTCCTTGTATGTTTGCACATACAAGGAAAGTGCATTGGTGAGGTAGGTGCATAAAAGTCATAAAGCAACGATAAACGATAAAAGCAAAAATATTAACATGAAGTTATTCAGAACTACAAACTATGTAGGCTGTATATTCAATAATATCTTCTTGTATTGCACATGCTCATTTTACATGGGAGGTTAAGAGTTGTTGGTGGTCCAGAAACATCAGTGCAGTGTGTGTGTGTGTGTGTGTGTGTGTGCGTGCGTGCGTGCGTGCGTGCGTGCGTGCGTGTGTGTGTGTTACCGGGTGGGGTAGAAGGGAGTGAACGTCCCAGAGTCGGTGGCTGAAGTCATTGCAGTGAACTTACTTCTGGGTGAAACAAAGGATGTTAATAATTAACCATACCTCTGCAGACATATCCCATGCAGCACTATGAATCGCTTGTTTCCCATAGTCCATAGCTCAGCACATTCACCCGTGGAGCACACCGCAGAGATGTAAACTAATCCAACAGAACGCCTCCAAATGAATAATGACACAATGCCCGCAAGAGGCAAACAACAAGACGGAACAAAAAAATATTAGCATATTAGTATGTTGCTAATCCTGCTGGGGGGACTATTAATAGAATCATCAGGGAGCTCGGCAAGTCTGCCCCAATTTGCTCTGCTCTGTGGTGTCTATCATCCACATGATCCCATATGATATCATCCTGCCATAGGATCACACAGGAAGGAGTCCTTTTAACCCTCCAGTTTAATTTCATTTAATATAAGGAGCATTTTTGGTTGTCACTTGTTGAAATTCTCTTCACGTCCCAACAGCATTCAATGCATCAACTGCTATGACAAGGAACAAAGAAAAAAGGCTTACCTGTCTGTCTGTCTACCTGTCTATCTGCCCGTGTACTCGCACGACGTCGTCATGACGTCGTCATGACGTCGAATCTTCTACAAGGCTACGCTATTGTTCAAGCTAAGCTAATGTGTTTGCGGAGAGTGGCTTCAGAGGGAGGTCTGCTGCTTGACAAAGTAAGCTAATTCAAGACATCGCTTGGCTACTTGTGATTGGCCTTTCCTATTATGTATCATATTTTCTAGACTAAAGAATTAATTGATTAACGACAAAAAGAATCGTTAGATTAATCGACATGGTCGTTAGTTGCAGCCCAGCAGCCATCTTCAGAGATGAAGGGCTGGGTTGGGCCGGGTCACTGCCTGACTCCAATTGGACAACGGATGAAACCTTGTGGATGTACTGAGAGTGCTGCTAGCTCCTGCGCAGATGGCGTTGCATGGACACACTCACTCACACACACAATCTCTCTCTCTCACACACACACACACACACACACACACACACACACACACACTCTCTCTCACTCACACACACACACACACAC